>JACDQD010000154.1:0-5000 GCA_019843655.1 Lethocerus indicus
GACATCCGGGTACACACCACAACTGAAGATATATATATATATATATATATTTTACCCGAAAAGTAATCAACTCTTTGACTTGGTTCTCGACAAATAAAGCGATCTTTTAGGCGCGGATTTACTATTCCGAACCTCGCAGACCACAAAAAGCATCTACTCTAAGGGATTTAGTAGCTCCAATATATACAGGCGGCACTACAGAGGTATATATACACCTAATGAATAAATTAAAAATTTCGGCGACAATATACAATTGTATATAAATTCATTATATAAATCTAATTAATTATATTAGGGGTACCCAAAAGTAATCGACATTTCGACTTTGGAATTAATTTTATTTTGCCAAAAAAAAAAAAAATTTTAATTATTAATCTACTATATATTCGCCGATATTATCGCCACTCTTCCGGTAAATTTTCGATTCCCCTCTTATGAAGAACTCCTCAAGACCGAAAATACATCGAGTTGATTAGTTTTATGCATGTATATATTTATTTATAACCTCGGACCCGACTGGAATTTATAATTAATTAAACTATGTTTAAAGCGGTTGGACAGACCGTGGTGCCTCGTGTCATCGTCTTCGGCGGACTCCTTCCTGTAGGCTCGCCTCTTCGCTCCTCAAGACCGAAATACATCGTCTCGACTAGTTTTTGGTGCGCCCAATATATATTTATTTATAACCTCGGACCCGACTGGAATTTTTAATTATATGTTTAAAGCGGTTGGACAGACCGTGGTGCCTCGTGTCATCGTCCTCGGCGGACTCCTTCCTGTAGGCTCGCCTCTTCGCTCCTCAAGACCGAAATACATCGTCTCGATTAGTTTTTGGTACGCCCAATATATATTTATTTATAACCTCGGACCCGACTGGAATTTATAATTAATTAAACTATGTTTAAAGCGGTTGGACAGACCGTGGTGCCTCGTGTCATCGTCTTCGGCGGACTCCTTCCTGTAGGCTCGCCTCTAAGCCCCCGGAGGCTGCGCCCGCCGCTCGTTCAGCGGCGGCGACGCGCGGCGGCTGCGTCGTCGTGGCGACCAACTGAAGGCGTGACTGCGTTTTGTCGTCGTCCTCCCGTCGTCGTCCCGTTATTATTGCGCCTCACCCAGCGGCGCCCGCAGCGCCGTTCCTCTGGTGTCGGGCGCTCCGGGTTCGAATAGGTGTAGAGGGCGGCGTCAGCCTGGCGGGTATCGGGTCGTCCCGAGCGGCGTCGTCCTTGGCTCCTTGCCGTCGTCCTTCGACCGGCTCCTTGGCGTCGATCCTGGCGTCGGGCTCTCGCCCACCGTCTGGTTCGGGCTCTTCTCCGATAGGGCGTCCATCGATTCGATACCTGAACAGTTCAATAATTCGATTTCAGAATACCTGTAGTTGTCAGTTTTGATCCCCCTCGCCGTGCAGTAAGAATGCCCGAAAAACATTCACCGCTACTGAAGATGGTGAGCTACCAGAACCCTGTCTAGCAAAAGACCGGGAAAAAAAAATGGCATAAAAATTTTTAAGTAGTCTCCATCATAATAATCGGGTGAATAAATGCAGAAAGACCCTTAGGTTAGGTTATCGTTAGGTTAGGTTGGGTTAGGTTAGGTTAGGTTAAATTAGGTTAGGTTAGGTTACGATAGGTTAGGTAATGTTAAGTCAGGAAGGTTTAGCACTGTAAGGCCTGCAAAAAAATCGTCGTGTATATAATTTTTCGATTTACTATATATATTTAAAGGAAAAATAAAGGGTTTTCGACTCAGCTGTGTTAGGTTAACTTAAATTAGGTTAGGTTATGTTGGGGGATAGAGGGTAGCACCCGTATGCTTGCAAAAAATGATCATTATATATATTTTTTTGATTTTTAATATATTAAAAGGAAAAAATTTTTCTGACTCAGCTAGTTTAGGTTACGTTAGGTCTGGATAGGTAACACGTGCATGCCAATATAATTTTTTGATTTACTGTTATATTTAAAGGAAAAATAAAGTTTTTTATGTCCTGGCTGACTTTAGTTACGTGTGATTGGAGCCGTTTTCAACGGTATATCAAATTAATATTTTATATATATTAAATACATATTATATATATATATATATATATATATATATATATATATATATGAAGAAGAGAGAGAGAGAGAGAGAGAGAGGCGGATATATATATATATAGAGAGAGAGAGATATATATAGAGAGATATATATAGAGAGAGAGAGAGAGAGAGAGAGAGGAGAGAGAGAGAGAGAGAGTGGGAGAGAGAGAGAGGCCTGAATCATAGCCCTGGTTGTTGCCAGCCTGATGGGGTCCTCCCCTCCCCCTCCGCCCGCCATACCGCCGCCGCCCTCCTTCTTATCCCGATCTCCAACAGCCTCTGCTTGAGCTTGGTCTCGGACCGCGTCGATTTCGGTGGCGGGCAGCGGCGGCGCCTGGTGTCGCAGCCGGCGACCACCACCTCCTGCTTCTTGGCGCCCGGCGGCGTCGTCAGGCGGCGTACCGCCCGAGTCGGCAGCGACCGGGCATAGCGGCGGCGGTAGCGGCTGGCGAACCGCAGTTGACTTTCGGCCTGAAACCAGGTGCCGGCGGCGAGAGGCGGCGGCGGTGCGCGTCGGCCCGCCCGGCGTCGCCTCCGCCCGGCGCCGCGCCCATCATGCCCTGAGATCCTGTGAACGCATGAGCGGCGGCGTTATATATAGTTTCAACGGGGGGGGTCTACAGCTGAATGTTAATATCAAACGCACCGTCAACGTTACTTACTGGGTATCATATATATATATATATATATATATATATATATATCGGATATAAAGATTAATCACATATAGACACGATATATACATGAACTAACCTAACCTTAGGTTATGTTAGGGCAAACCAAACCTAATCTAACCTAACTTAACCTAAGGTAAGGTATGTAACCTAAGGTATAGCGTAACCTAAGCGTAACTAATAGCGTAAACTAATGTAGCGTAACCTAACCTAGCGTAGCCTAACCTAACCTAGTAGCGTAACCTAACCTAACGTAACCTAACCTAACGTAACGTAACCTAACCTAACCTAACGTAACCTAACCTAACGTAACCTAACCTAACGTAACCTAACCTAACCTAACCTAACCTAACCTAACCTAACCTAACCTAACCTAACCTAACCTAACCTAACCCTCTATGGGCCGAATTTTTATTTTAAATAAAAAAAAAAATTGGGGGAACAAAAAATCAGCAATTATAAACCTCAGAGAAAAACGCTATAATTATTCGGTAAAATCTTGATAAATTTAGAGGGTTAACCTAACCTAGCTGCCAATGTGTTTTGGGTATGATATATATATATATATATATATATATATATATATATATATATATATATATATATATGACAATGATTAATCACACACAGACACAATATATACATGAACTGATCTAACCTTAGGTTTGGTTAGGGTGAACCTACCCTCACTGAACTTATCTTAAGTTAACTTAACCTAACCAAACTGACACTACATATATATATACACACAAAAGACATGTTCAGTAATTATGGCACAACTGTTTTCAAGGACTACGGTTTTTTTATTTTTCTGACTGACCCCACCTTACCTTGGTACGACTCCGTTGGGCCGTGGTCCCTCCTCTGCGGCCCCACGCCGTTGTTCACCTGCTGCGCCTGCTGGTGCTGCTGGTGGTGGTGCTGCTTGACGGCGAGCCTCGCCGCCGTCATCATCCTCACGTCCTTCGGCGCCGACTTGACCATCGTCTTCAGCAGGGAGGAGGAGGAGGAGGGGTGAGGCGAAACGGCGTGGAGGAGGAGGAGGAGGAGGGTACGACAGCAGCCCGTCGAAGCCGCCCGAACCGCCTCGAGCCCTCGAAGGTCCCGACTTCTTGGCCGCTTCGTCCATCCTCGGCATCAGACCGCGCTCCCTCGGGTACAGTTTCTTCTTCGAGTCGCGCTTCTTCATCTTCGCCTCGGTCGACTCTTCGACGGTGTCGATGAGCTTGTGGCCGGGCGGCATCGACCTACGGAAGCGATTACGCGTAGGACATTTTAGAATTTTTTTTTTTTATTACCGCAAACCCCAAAGGACTACATGCTAGAGAGTGAGGAGGATGCCCCGAAAAACATCCAAAGTGCTGACAGTGACCAACTGAAGATGGCGAGCGGCCGAAACCGCTGTCTAGCGAAAGACCGAACCGGCAAGAGGAGACGGAAACATGACGAACCTACAGTATATATATTTATAGTACATGTGAAAGTGACAGTGGGCAGTGAGGATGCCCAAAAAACATCCAAAGTGCTGACAGTGACCAACTGAAGATGGCGAGCGGCCGAAACCGCTGTCTAGCGAAAGACCGAACAGCGGCGAGAGGAGACGGAAACATGACGAACCTACAGTATTCCAACCCCTCGCAGACCACAAAACAGGTATATTAAATTAAAACTACATAATTAGACCGACCGTGCGAGTTACACGCTATAGCAAAAGGTCGTTATTTCGTTTTCCGCCTCCCGAAAGGCGACGATCTCTATACGCCGTGGATTCTCTGCGAAGTGGAAATATAAAAAATATTGAGCAACTGCTCAATTGTGGTGATCGGGAGCGGTTTAACTCAATCCTCGACGACATCGCTGCCTTTCGTGGCACAGAAAACAATAACAATTTCTCATAATGATCGATTAAAATCTGCCTTATCTAATAACGCTTTTTGCGTCGGCAATAAAATCCACCGGTTAGTGACCCTGCATAGTCGTAAATAGTGTAGAGCGAGGTCGGAATCAGCGTAGATCTTCAGTGTCACTTTGGATGTTTTCCTGGGGGCATCCTCAGGCGCTGACCGAACCGTAACGCGTATTACGGCCACAAAATCAGGCGTTTTCCAATTACCTCAGTATCGAGCGACCTCCGCTTCAGGCGGAAATTCCTGACCGGTATGTTTGAGGGCATGACCTGGTCGACGGTGGAGCGGCGCGGCGGCCTGCGCGTTGAGGCCGGCGCCGTCGGCGGCGGCGCCGCCCGTGCCGC
>JACDQD010000154.1:7500-17500 GCA_019843655.1 Lethocerus indicus
AGGGCCGCCGGGCCAGCCTGTGGTGCGCCCGGCGGAGCTGCGGCCTCAATGTGGGAGGGGCGACAGGGCGGCAGGGGCCGACAGGGGCGGGCCTGTACGCTGAGGCGGCGGCGGCGGCGGCGCCAGCGGCCCTCCACCTCCACCGCCGCCGGCACCGCCTCCGGACCTCGGTCCTACGGCGCCGAACCTCGCCGACGGCACCTGGACGAAAGCGGAGCTCGAATCTTCGGCCTGCTTCAGGCGGACAATCTACACAATAAAAACATTTATATATATAAAAAAAAACTACGTCCTGGAATAGACTACGATAGCGTCCTGCTTCAGCGCTAGGTCCTACTATAGCATCTACAGCCGTAAGCCCTACTTTAGCACTAGGTCCTGGAAAATACCCCATTGATTCCTGCAGTTATCCCTAATAGTATGCAGAGCACTTAGCACTAGGTCCTGGAAAGGATTACCCCATTGATTCCTGAAGTTATCCCTAATAGTATGCAGAGCACTTAGCACTAGGTCCTGGAAAGGGATTACCCCATTGATTCCTGCAGTTATCCCTAATAGTATGCAGAGCACTTAGCACTAGGTCCTGGAACAGACTATACTTACTATAGCTCTTATCCCTAACAGTATCCAGAGCACTAGGTCCTGGAACAGACTATACCTTATCCCTATAGTATAGCTGTTATCCCTAATAGTATTTTATGGATTTTCCAGAGCACTGGGATAGCTCCTGGAACAGACTATACTTCCTATAGCTCTTATCCCTAATAGTATCCAGAGCACTAGGTCCTGGAACAGACTATACTTCCTATAGCTCTTATCCCTAACAGTATCCAGAGCACTAGGTCCTGGAACAGACTATACTTCCTATAGCTCTTATCCCTAACAGTATCCAGAGCACTAGGTCCTGGAACAGACTATACTTCCTATAGCTCTTATCCCTAATAGTATCCAGAGCACTAGGTCCTGGAACAGACTATACTTCCTATAGCTCTTATCCCTAATAGTATCCAGAGCACTAGGTCCTGGAACAGACTATACTTCCTATAGCTCTTATCCCTAATAGTCAAAAATCCAGGCACTAGTTAAAATAGACTATCTTGTAGCTCTTATCCCTAATAGTATCCAGAGCCCAGTTAGCACTAGGTCCTGGAAAGATTACTTCCCATTGATTCCTGTTATCCCTAATAGTATCCAGAGCACTTAGGGTCCTCAGACTAATCATCTCCTATAGCTCTTATCCCTAATAGTATCCAGAGCACTAGGTCCTGGAACAGACTATACTTCCTATAGCTCTTATCCCTAATAGTATACAGAGCACCGTTAGAACTAGGTCCTGGAGCAAATGGTCGGTTATTTTTATGGATTTTCATCCCTAATATTGTCCCCCTGATAGCTCTTACAGTATCCGGAGTATTAGCACTACTTTAGCACTAGGTCCTGGAACAGGATTGCATCTTCCGATATCTCCTATACCTAACGGTATCCCCCATGCAACGGAGTGAGAGAGAGTTTGTCGGTCATGCAAAAAAAAAAAAAAAAAAAAAAAAAAACGGGACGGGAAACAAACTACAGCGCTGTACTACGAAAATAGGTCGGAATAATCGAAAAAGACTCACTCCTTTGCGCGGGGGGAGGAGCGGCGACGACGTCGACCGGCCGTCGCTTTGCAACAGGTTGACCAGAAGCGGACTCGTCAGGGAGACAGAAGAAGAAGAAGAAGAAGAAGAGGTGGAAGAATTGGAAGAAGAAGAAGAAGAGATAGAAGTAGGGGTTGATACGGTATCGAACGCGCCAGATTCGCCGGCTGTCTTTCTCGTTCCGCTGACCAACTGCGGAACAACAGACGGAGGTGATTTACGGCGCAGGGGGGGGTGGCGTTCGCGCAGCCAATATTTTGGTCAGCGGAATATAACACTATTATATTTTTAATTTAACGTACCTGGTGCTGCTGTTGGGCCTCCCTCGAGTGTATGGCGTTGGCCGCGTGGGTCATGCTCGCGAAAGGGAACACCTGCGCCGCCCGGCTGCTGCTGCTGCTGCGGCTGCTGCTGCGGCGGCTGCGGCTGCGTCTGCGGCCTGCGCGGCCGGCGCGGATCCAGCGCGGCCCGCCGCCGCCCGCCCGGCCTTGTACTGCGCCAGCGGCGACCGGAGGGCGGCGCGACCACGTTCGGCGACCTGAAAGTCGCCCGAGTCCTGCAGGAGCGACGGGGGGAGGACGACGGGCGGCGCGGCCTGCTGCTGCTGCTGCTGCTGCTGCGGCTGCTGCGGGTGGTGGTGGTGGTGGTGGTGGTGCGCAATGACGCCGTGGACGACATCGTTTGCGCTTTCGCCGCGGCCTGCGCCCGCGCCTATCCTCACCGATATCACCTGCAATTCGTAAAATAATTTTTTAAATTATTTAAAAACATCCATAAATTCTAAATAAAACACATTAATTTATTTTGATATGTGTGGTCTGCGAGGGGTTGGAATACTGTAGGTTCGTGATGTTTCTGTCTCCTCTCGCTTTTAGCAAAAGACCTAACAGCAGCGAGAGGAGACAGAAACATCACAGAACCTACAACATTAATTTATTCTTCTTAATAAACATATATATATATATATATATATATATATATATATATATAAAATAATTCATTAACCCTTTCGCTACTACAGGTGACTATAGTCGCCCTTCAGAAAATGCTGCTTATACACCGCATCTCTTACAGAAATTGAGCCAAAAATCAAGGCAGACGTTTAACAAAATCGATTTTTTTCAGTTCGCCGATAATTGTCAAGCGCTATTGCAATATTTATTTATTTCTGGCGCTCGAATGTATAATAATAGTTAGTCGTAGTATTCGACCGCGTCAGAAGATAGGAACGAAACCTATACGCGATGAAAAGTGCATTAAATTTATATAAATATTGTAAATTACGGTATAATCGTTTTAAATTACGAAGTCGTTTTCGAGACAGAAGTCTTGGCTCCGAATGTTAAAGGCTGCGCGCGCGCTTAATGTTCGCACTTTCGGCACGGAAGCCACTCCGAAGTGGTTAATTAAAAATTCATCGAGTAAAAATCGCCCGGTAAAATACAAATTTCGTTATTCTTTTGAAAAATAAATTCGAATTTGTGGATTTTTAAATGGTTTCAAAGCATGCGGGTCAATTCGTTTATTCTAAATTAAAATTCGTTAATTTAATTTTCGGTTAAAATTTACTGTAGGACCCCCGAGTATATAAATCACGTCGCGTACCTTTATTGAGTTTACGGTTGCGCTTTTTATTTTTACCAAATTTTTTTTTTTTTCATATCTCGTACCCTCGTTTGTACAGCCGATAACTTATCCTACAGTAAGTTTTAACCCGAATATATATATATATATATAAAATTTGGTTTCGGAATAATTCCGCAAGTAAAATATCGCACCTGGTCAGCCTGCAGCTGGACCGACAGTATGCCCAGTCTTGCCAGCGATGGGTCGCCGCCCTGCGCCAGGCTGCGCAGACGTTCGGCGGCTTCGGCGGGTATCGTGAAGGTCACGCGCACAGAATTCCAAGGCTCCACTTTGCTCACCCGGAGCCATTCGCCGCTGCCTGCGCGCCGGAAACAAAAAACAGATTTTGATACACCTGTTTTGCGGTCTGCGAGGGGTCGGAATACTGTAGGTTTCCGTCTCCTCTCGCCGCTGTTAGATCTTTCGCTAGACAGCGGTTTCGGCTGCTCGCCACCTTCAGTTAGTCACTGTCAGCACTTTGGATGTTTTTTGGCCATCCTCACTGCCCACTGTCACTTTCACATGTACTGTAGTGTTTCTGTCTCCTCTCGCCGCTGTTCGGTCTTTCGCTAGACAGCGGTTTCGGCAGCTCGCCATCTTCAGTTAGTCACTGTCAGCACTTTGGATGTTTTTTGGGTATCCTCACTGCCCACTGTCACTGTAATGTCTGTCAGTAAAGTGACAGTCAGTCGGTGCGCTAAAACGTCAAAGCGCTGACGGTGACACAGCGCTACTGAAGATGGCGGCGTCGCACTGTCTAGCGAAAAGCAAATCCTGCGAGGAGGAGACAGAAACACTACAGTGCGAAAGTGACAGTGCAGCAGTGAGGATGCCAAACGTCAAAGTGCTGGTGACAGTGACACAGCGCTACTGAAGATGGCGGCGGCTGTCTAGCGAAAACCGAACAGCGCGAGGAGACAGAAACACTACAGTACATGTGAAAGTGACAGTGCAGCAGTGAGGATGCCCAAAAAACGTCCAAAGTGCTGACAGTGACAGTGACACAGCGCTACTGAAGATGGCGAGCGGCCGAAACCGCTGTCTAGCGAAAGACCGAACAGCGGCGAGAGGAGACAGAAACACTACAGTACATGTGAAAGTGACAGTGCAGCAGTGAGGATGCCCAAAAAACATCCAGAGACACTGAATGTATCTTATACGGAACCAGAAAGATGTCATACTTAAAAATATGTACAACGCCACTTGTCGGTGTATTCCGCAATCACTTGGTTGTCGACCCGATATATGTGTTACAGTTGAAAATACTAATTTAGAATACCAGTTTTGTGGTCTGCTAGGGATCGGAATACTATCTCCTTTCGCTGGTTCTTTCATTAGACCACTGTTTCGGCCGGTCGCCATCTTCGGTAGCGGAACGAAGATGGCGACCAGCCGAAACCCCCGGCGACGGAAACATGGAAAAAATCTACGGTACTGTACATATATATTTATATTATATACCTTTGCAGAGGAGGCCCCTGAGTTCGGCGAGTATGAACTTGAACTGCGCCGGGAACTGGGGATCGTGGAGGTTGCCGACGCACGTAATTACGCAGGTCTCGGTCGAAAGCGTCGGCAGCGCCGTCGCCCGGGTCTCCCTCGACTGGCGGGCCGACGGCCGCGGCCGATCCCTCCGGCATCGCCTCGGCGGAGGGCTGCCGGCGCACGCTTCGCCTTCGCTATCTTCGACCATGTCTTCTCGGCAGAAGGAAAAAAAACGGTTTTCAACACAATCCCCGCGACACTCGCAGGTAGAATATTTCCTTATCTCTCGAATATTTATATATTCCTTATATCTCTAGAATATTTCCTTATAACTCCCGAACGGATAACGTGCTACGGGGCTGTACACTACCGGGAACTCTTAGGGGCGGTTCGAAAAATATATACATTTCTGCGAGTTTTTCTGCGATTACCCAAAAATAATCAACAGTTCGATAGGATGTATTTTGGTCTCGAGGAGTTCTTCACGAGGGAGGAATCGAAAATTTGCCGGAAAAGAGAGTTGTCGATTTTATTTTTTAGCAAAATAAAATGATTTCCAAAGTCGAAATGCTGATTACTTTTGGGTAATATAATTAAAAATCGAATAAAAAAGCTTGTCTCCGGTTAATAAATATATAGGGTGCCAAATGTATCGGATTATTTTTATCGATCTCTTATTAATTATTAAATTATATATATATATATATATATATATATATATATATATATAAAATATAGGTAGAAACAAAATATCCGAATTACATGAGGTAATACTACTATATCTGAATTGATCGAAAATTTACATGAAATGATTCGTAAATGCAACCTTTTTAATTCGCGAATATCCGCTTACGTAGAATGGATTGAAAACGAAATATTCCATTTAAAAAAATATTCGACCAACGGATTGCGAAAGCTTTACAATTGTGCAATATAACCTCGGAGGGCCATCAGGGGTTAACCTCACTGTTACCTTCCTCCCATCTAATAAACAACAGCTGTTCCCCGTATATATATATATATATATATATTTAATTTTTTATTATCTCTCGTAATCAGAAGCACTCTCCTTATCGGGCATTTCGCAATCGTACAGTACGAATATCGGAGTCGTACTCTCGGGGTCACATGACTTCGTACACTTAAGAGCCGCGTACAGAAAAAAACGGCCCCTATTAATCGAATAAAAATTCACGACTCACCAATACATAATTTCCCGGAGTTGTTAACAATTCAGAATTCCATCTGGAAACAGAAAGAGGCATCGAATTAAATTAGGCGAAACAAAAAAAAATGTTAAGGTTAACGCTAGGTTATAGAAACTATGACCGAATAACAGTTATTTTACGTACGCATAATCGATTTCCCGCTCTCATACTTTCCTCCTTCCGTTCACGGTTTCTAGGTATAACGTTGGGCTATATAAAATATTTAATGTACTATTCGAATTTATCTCATCGATTTGTTATTAGATAAACGTAACCTCTGCGGATTTATAACCTTCCCGAACTAATATTTCTCAATAATTTCCTTTCCGTCGGTATTTATACCGACCGATTTATAGCGATAGCGCCTTATTTCTCCGATCGTAAATCCCTAATTATTATTTATAAAATAAATCCGAGGCATGGGGCCGCCCGAGGTTGAGAATTTTATTTCTAATAATAATAAAAAAATAAAAGAGCAATAAAAATAAAACGAACCTCCCCCCCCTGGTGAAAGTCCGATCGGGCAAATAAAATTAGGTCACGCGAAAATTTGGTCGTATATTTTAAATTAAATAAAATTACCAGTACATATATCATACTCCCCACTGCCAACAATAGAAATATACGTAAAAAATTATCCTATACATATAAAATATAGCGTTAATTAGATGTAAATCTCGATTTCGCCGATTTAGATACCGAGGCCTGATTAGGCGACATAAAATATAAATAGTATTAGCTATCCTTTTAGGTATATTTGTGTTAGGTATATTGTGCTCTTCTTCAGAACATTACTGGTTATTATAATAATAAAATATCGCACTGGAAGGGAGCGTTTCGTGGAGAAATTCCGTCTTATTTGTCTGGATATTCGTACAGACTGCACGGGAAGAATCCGAAAAGAGAATATAATGAAAATAACTAATATTCGTTATATATTTTATAGCCCCGGTTCCGCGACACCGAACTGTCTATAGTTTTATTTATTTTTCGATAAATTCACACAGTGTCCCTACTAACCCTCCTCATTCCGATTGTATATGCCATTATTTTTCAGGTTTAATTAGGCATATACGGCGTATAGGAAATATCTATAATGGATGTACAACGCAATATTGAAAACACGGGCATTTTGGCCGTAAAACATTACGATATTAATTCTATTTCGTAGAGCCCCGGCTTGGAATAGTCCGACGATTTTTTTTCTCTGAACTATATTCAAATTTTTTCGGATTATTTACAGTATAAATAAATCAATAAATTCTGTACGTACAGCCCCGACAATTGGACACAGGTTCTGCGACTCGTAGTTTAAACTACGCGTTTAAAGTTTGCAAAACATTTACGGTAAGATGTTTTTTATCGAAAAAATGGGATGAATCCGACAAGAGACTATAATAAAAATAACTAATATCAGTTATATTTTATATAAACCTAACCTAAGCTCTATTATCCAGGCTCGGTTCCTCGACACTGAACTGTCTATAGTTTTATTTATTTTTCGATAAATTCACGCTGCAAAACCGCTTCGGGCATAAAAAATGACATTATTAGTTATATTTCGTATAACCGGCGCGAAGGCTCGGAATGGTCCACCGATTTTTCTTTACTGTTATTCTTTCACAGTTCCGAAATACAAAATTTTCAATAAATAAATCAATTAATTCTCCGTACGTATACAGCACGATATTTTGACCGATTCTGACTTAAATATCGTATAACATGACGCGACCGGGTCCCCGTCGCGAAGGCTCGGAATAGTCCAACAATTTTTCTTTATTGCCGTTATTCTTTCAGTTCCGAAACACAAAATTTTTAATAAATTAATTCTGTACGTACAGCCCTGACAATTTGACCGGTTCTGCGACTTTTTCTCGGGGGGTTATTATAGCGAATAAAATGGATAAGAAGTTGGAGGCGTTATCCGAAAAAAGTTTGTGAAACCCGGAAGGGGGGGTCCTGAAGGATGTTTTGTATCGAGAAAATGTCATTTCGATGTATACAGGAAATATCGGAATGGGGGAAACGTACACCGATATACGGCTGACGCCGTACTGCAAACCGCGTTTTGGGCGTAAAAAAAATAACGATACTAAATATATATCGTATAACCTAACCTGACGCGACCCCGTCGCGAAGGCTCGGAATAGCCCAACCGATTTTACTTTACAGCTTTTCTTTCAGTTCCGAAACACAAATTTTTTAATAAATTCCGTACATACAGCCTGACGATTTGACCGATTCTGCGTTATATTTCGTATAGCCTAACCTGACGCGACCCCGTCGCGCTTTTTAATGCGTAAAAAGTGTTGCAGTTTAAATTTTAAAAAAAATAGACCCGGGTCAGTCTATTTATCGTAGAATTTTTTTTCACGCACAATTTTTTTTTTTCATTAAACTACATAATTTACAGGCTTTGATCGTAGGATCGAAAAATTTTGAAACCGGACCGAAATTTTCGTGGATCCGTTTTGAATTCGATTTAGAATTTAAAAATATTTTTAATTCGGATAATTTCGTTATAGTTTATTTTTTCCCCATTACGTTTTCGAATGTAACCTCCGGCTTTCAGTTCGAAACACAAATTTTTAATAAATGACAATTTGACCAATTCTGCGTACAGCCCTGACAATTTGACCGATTTTTCTGCGTTATATTTTGTAAGCCTCCTAATTTAAACCGTATTTTTCTTTTTTCCAACCGATTTTCTTTAGTTCTTTCAGAAACACAAATTTTTAATAAATTCCGTTACAGCCCGACAATTTGACCGATTCTGCTTATATTTCCATATAGCCTAACCCGTTCGCGAAGGCCGATGATTTGCTTTTCTTTCAGTTCCGAAACACAAATTTTTAATAAATTCTGAAGAGCCCGATAATTTGACCGATATTTCCCCGCTTTTCTTTCATAAACACAAATTTGTTATAATTCCGATTAGTTATTTTGTATTTTTTGACCGATAATAATAAACCGATTTTACTTTACAGCTTTTCTTTCAGTTCCGAAACACAAATGTTTTAATAAATTCCGCACGCAGAGCCCGACAATTTGACCACAAATATTTTAATAAATTCCGATAATTTGACCGATTCTGCGTTATATTTCGTATAACCTGACGCGACTGGACCCCGTCGCGAAGGCTCGGAATAGCCAACCGATTTTACTTTACCGCTTTTCTTTCAGTTCCGAAACACAAATTTTTTAATAAATTCCATACGTAGAGCCCAACAATTTGACCGATTCTGCGTTATATTTCGTATAGCCTAACCTGACGCGACCCCGTCGCGAAGGCTCGGAATAGCCAACCGATTTTACTTTACCGCTTTTCTTTCAGTTCCGAAACACAAATTTTTAATAAATTCCGTACGTAGAGCCCGACAATTTGACCGATTCTGCGTTATATTTCGTATAGCCTAACCTGACGCGAAGGCTCGGAATAGCCAACCGATTTTTCTTTACCGCTTTTCTTTCAGTTCCGAAACACAAATTTTTAATAAATTCCGTACGTAGAGCCCGACAATTTGACCGATTCTGCGTTATATTTCGTATAGCCTAACCTGACGCGAAGGCTCGGAATAGCCCAACCAATTTTTCTTTACCGCTTTTCTTTCAGTTCCGAAACACAAATTTTTTAATAAATTCCGTACGTACAGCCCGACAATTTGACCGATTCTGCGTTATATTTCGTATAACCTGACGCGACCCCGTCGCGAAGTCTCGGAATAGTCCAATTTTTGTGGACATCGAGGATGAAATTTTCGCGGCGGTTCGGCCTGGTTTAAATCGTTAAAACTAAATGTCGGTTTTGTCGGGTAACAGTCGAGCCTTTCGATCGCGTAAAGGCGTCTGCACGGACTTCGTTATCGTTGGATTCCGGCGCCGGAATATGGGGGTGGGCGGGGGCTTCGTACCTGCTGATGATTGTGTCTTGTGGTGGCGGTGGCTGCTGCTGCTGTGGTGGAGGATCACCGGGAGTACCGCCGCATTACCGGGGGAGGATGGTACTCCTAGGCGGGGACGCCGATTCCGGCCATCTGAGTCCTC
>JACDQD010000154.1:22500-37500 GCA_019843655.1 Lethocerus indicus
TTTTCAAAGTTCAAAGTGTCTTTTTTTCCAATTTTCACCCCCCCCGTCCAATTACGGAGGGCCGAAAAAAGCGTTCTCGAAGAGCGTTTTTACGCGATACGTTGTTACGAAAAAAGGCGACGGAGCAAAGGACATCGGAGAGAGATCGGAACCGTTTAAAGTCCGGTTTAAAGAATTTAAAGCCGGCGATTTCGACGTAATATGACGGATACGCCGATCTAATCGAGACTGTATTAGCGAGAAGCATTTAATCGTAACGCGATTCGTGCGAATCAACAATATTCCGTATTCATTTCGCTGCGGGGAAAACGGAAAAAACTTACGTGACACCCCAATATAAAAATATAACTTATATCGGTATTCGAGGTATTTGAGGTTAGATCGGGTAATGAACGAATTTAACCCAATTATTATTAAAGTATATATTTTCGAAATGGGCGATTCCGCAAGGTCAAAATTTCAGCTTTTCGAGATCCGAAACCGTTTGAAAATTCGCATAACCTCCAAAGCGAGATTAGCCCAAATTACTATAGTTAAAGAAAATTACTCGGTTAAATAATAATTTTTTTTAAATTAAATTTTAAAGTCTCGAAACCATTTTTTTCAAACAACTTTCCTGACACTGGTGCCCAACCCCAAATCTGAATATCTAACCTCAAAACTACCTCCGTTAATAATCTTTAATATTAAACGAAATAATTAAATATCAGAAATATATACCTGACTGTATTGAAATTAACTTCTTTTCACGTTAATTAGAAAGTTTCTCAAAAGCTGAGCACCGACTGACCCCTTGACAATATGGCGTGCCGAAAACTCACGGGTTACTTGATTTTAATTTCGGATCGATACTTAATAAAATACTTAAATAAAAAAAAGGTAAAAATGCGTAAAAAGTGTTGTAGTTTAAATTAAAAAAAATAGACCTGGGTTGGTCTATTTATCGTAGAATTTTTTTTCACGCACAAATTTGTTTTCATTGAACTACATAATGTACAGGCTTTGATCGTAGGATCGAAAAATTTTGAAACCGTGCCGAAATTTTCGTGGGATCCCGTTTTGAATTCGATTTTTAAATTTCAAATATTTTTTAATTCGGATAATTTCATTATAGTTTATTTTTTTTGCCCCAATTATGTTTTTCGGGTGTAACCTCCGCGCTGGTTACACAAGGTTTCTTTTTGTCTGGGATTAAAACAGATGTTTTTCTTTTAAGCTATAACCTT
The DNA here is from genome assembly GCA_019843655.1 of Lethocerus indicus. Taxonomy (NCBI): domain Eukaryota; kingdom Metazoa; phylum Arthropoda; class Insecta; order Hemiptera; family Belostomatidae; genus Lethocerus; species Lethocerus indicus. The sequence goes on from JACDQD010000154.1 coordinate 23,727, forward strand.
TTTTTTTTTTTTAACAATTTTATTCCAAATAACTTGAGTCTTGATTGAGTCAATAAATTCTTTACCAACTGAATAGAAAGTTGTTTTTTTTACATTGATTTTTAATCCCTAAATGTGGGGGGTAGTGGATTTTACCCCCCAAAAAAAAAATTTATAAAACTCAATAAAAAAATATTAGTTTTATTACATTAATCCGTCATTATCTTATTCACGAATGTTTGAACCATTCAGGGACAATTTTCTCGCATTCAAACCCTAAATTGTTATCCAAAGCTGTCTACATTCTAGCTAAATACTGGCATTAATATTTACACATTTTTATAGATTTATTTGGAATCAATTCGGCATTGCTCAAGGTATACATATAAATATATATATATATAGTTAAAAAATTTTATTCCCACAGTTTTATATATATAAATATTTTTATTTTATATAATAATTTCTATCTGCCCGTATGCCATAAAAAATTAACTTATTTTAGGACATAATTAAGGGTGGTGAAAACTAAAACCAAACTCCGACTATATCACCATAACCCATTGATAATAAAAGGAAATTATTATATAATTTAAAAAATATATAATATAAATATAATTGAATATTCAAGTATTCAATAAGGGTGCATAACTGGGAAAATATTATTTTTGCGCCTCATAAATAATTAAGGAAAATAATTTTATATATATAAAACTATAATATTAGTTATATTCCGTACAAGCTAAGGTTTGGTGGGGAAAATTTTTGGATGATATATTTAAATGAAAAGCAGTACCTGAGTGTACGACGAAAAAAAATTATCCAACCTAACAATTTCATATTTTCAGTAAATATTTCAATATTTTCAATAATAAATTTATTTCGCCTCAAATAAACAAGAGTTATAACGATTTATTCAAATTCAAATTGAATGATTTTCCCGCCGGCCGCCATCTTGTATGACGTCACGTAAATGACCCGGCTTTGTATAATGTAATATGTTTTATTATTTAAATATATATATATATTCGTGGATTATTAAAATGTATTCTAGGCACTTCATTATTATAGCAATTGTTGTGTATTTTTTAATATATTTTATATATATATTTTTTATGAAGTGATAGAGGGATATTTCGGTTGGGGCCCGGCCGGCGGTTGGCCTGCACTGAGGTCCCCGGATCCCGGGGGCCCGGGGTACCGCTGCCAAGCCCTCAGTACTTTACTGGACTTCGTCTGGTGGACTTTGTCGTCGGCACGTCGAAGCTACGAAACTACGAAGCTTTAGACGCACAGGTGAGTTCAATTGAAGTTGGCCAACCTTAGGCACTTAATTAAGCATGGGCACGATATAATAAAATATATAATTTTTGGTTCTAGCAGTATAATATATATACATATACATATTTTATTAAAATATTTTTAATATAATTCAAATTTGCATAGTATCTCCTAACAGCCCTCTATATTTCTACAAAAAAAAAAAAATATATATATATATATATATATATATATATATATATATATATATATATATATTGTATTGCGCAATTCCTGAATTGCTCTTTGGGCCTGAATATTGAAAAAAATACGCTCAATCATTTTTTTTTCTCGCTTGAGGATTTTTTTATAAGGAAAAAATATATCTGAAAATCGCAGGGCGCCTCCCTTATTCCCCCACCTGTCACCTATATATATAATATATATAGAAAAAAAATATATATAAAATATATATATTTGTACAGTATATGATCGAGAGTTGGGATAATGGACGAATTTGAAATAAAAGAATTTATAAGAATAAAAATTGTCGATGTTCGGTTGGCACGACTGGCTTATATATCCGGGATCAGGGATTTTTCTGCTTTCGACTGAAACATATAAATGAAAGTAAAACATAATGTAAAACATTTAATAGACGCTTTGCAAAAATATATAGGGTTTATTTACTTATATATATATATAAAAAAATTTTACATACGTTATATATATATATATATATATATATATATATATATATATATATATATATGTCCACGGGGGCTTCGTCTACTATTGCAACATCAGCTTACTTACAGGTCAATGGGCCGTAATAACGCTTACACAAGTATATATATATTTTTTTTTTATTTTCCCCTTAAAAAACGTAATATCTCAAAGAATGACCCAGTTTAGGGTGAAAATTTTTTTTTCGAAAAATACCTCAACAAGTTCTATTTGTATATATATATATATATATATATATATATATATATATATATAATACAAAAATTAATTCCTAAGGTACCCAAAGGTAAGTTGTGTTGCTCATTGCGCGGGTTCGACGACCGGATTGCGCAACATTACGACATATATATATATATATATATATATATATATATATATATATATATATATACTGTTATATACTGTTGTACCCCTACAACAGTGTCATTTAACGCCCACTGGAACGGGTTCTCTCCCTCGGGAACCCCATTTAAGAATATATGCCAGGGAATATATTGCCCCACCAATAGGATAGGTAACTCTATAAGTCATTAAATCTATCCACATATATATATATATATATATATATATATATATATATATATATATATGCAAGATTTTAATTTAGAATTTTAATAGTCTCAATTAATGGAAATTTACTATGAATATGAAATTTTGTGTGAATTTCATATGAAAATGTAGTATTTAAAGTTTGAATTGACTTGGACCACTTTCATTAATTATGGGCACATATATATATATATATATATATATATATATATATATATATATTCTATGTACACCTATTGTAAAATGGAGGTATATGCGATTGGTAAACTCTTTCCCGAAAGCCCCCATTCCCCCCCCTTCACCCTAGGGAAGGGTGGGTGGTTTGGAATATCCTAACCGCACCCCTAGATCGATTTTGCCTCCCCCTTCCACCCTCCGCCCCGACTCTCACCCTTCGCCGCAGGGCGTGGGGTTTGGGCCCGGGGTTGTTATTATTGTTATTACCTTTACGGTCGAAACAAATGGGTGGAAACATTTTATCGGTGGGTGGTGGTGGAGGGGGGAGGGTGGGTGTGCTGGCAAATAGCCAATCTGATAAGTTGTATAAATCCCCAATTTTGGACTATATATATATATATATATATATATATATATATATATATATATATATATAAACACAATTTAGACCCTCTATGAGATTCTACCGAATAATAATAGCTTTTTTCTCTCTCTGAAACAGCGTCATAAATCTTAATCCTATAAAGTTGTCCAGATGACCCATATACAGGTTTATAATTGCTGATTTTTCCTGGCCCCCATAATTTTTTTTATTTATTTAAATAAATGGGACACTTTACCGCCACCCATCAGGTGTAATATATATATATATATATATATATATATATATATATATATATATATATATAGAGGTAGCCACACTATTATTTAATTTCTTATAGTGTAGAGGACAGGATAAAAAAATTTTCTGGTTGAAATATATATATATATTTTTTTTAATTTTATATATATATATATCACATGAATTTTTATTTATTATAGTGTAGAGGATATATATATATATATATATAAAATCAGTAATTACATTAATTTCTAATTGGTTATGGTGTAGAGGGGGAGGAAATAAATACTTTTGGTTAAAGTATATAAAATTCATTTATATATATATATATATATATATATATATATATATATATATATATATGACCATCCTTATTTTCTCTCTCTCTCTCTCTCTCTCTCTCTCTCTCTCTCTCTCTCTCTCTCTATATATATATATATATATATATATATATATATATATATATATATACACGTGTTCCTCGACTTCTTCAGGCGCCTCCACCGTTGTTGTCCCATCAGAATGGAGGGCGAAGAGGTGTCGAGATCATGCCGTAGCGGCGTCGGCGATGAGGCCTGCAGCAGGAAGCAGCATCAGCAGCAGCAGCAGCAGCAGCAGCAGCAGACGATAGCCCAGAGGGCGACCAACTTCATGCGCCAGTACAGGGACCCGCAGAGCCGCGAACTGAAGAAGCTGTCCGCCAACCAGTTCATGCACGTCTGGGGACACTACGACAAGGACGGTGGGGTTTATATATATATATATATATATATATATATATATATATATATATATTAAAAGCGCCGTCTTCAGTAGCAGCAATAGAAAAAGAACGGTTTTGCGGTCATCGAGGGGTTGTGGAATAGCGTAGATTTCTCCGTCTCCTCTCTCTCTCTCTCGCCGGTTCACTCTTTCTCTAGACCGGTTTTTCGGCCTCTCGCCGTCTTCAGTAGCGCTGTTCTAGCTGGATTGGAAAAAGACCTTTGTTTTGTGGTCGGCGAGCGGTTGTGGAATAGCGTAGATTTCTCCGTCTCCTCTTCTCTTTTCTCTAGACCGGTTTTGCGGCCTCTCGCCGTCTTCAGTAGCGCTGTTCCAGCAGCATAGATAGACCTGTTTTGTGGTCGGCGAGGGTTGTGGAATAGCGTAGATTTCTCCGTCCGTTTCTGTCTCCTCTCTCGCCGGTTCACTCTTTCTAGACCGGTTTTCGGCCTCTCGCCGTCTTCAGTAGCGCTGTTCTAGCTAAAGAGACCTGTGCTTTGTGGTCGGCGAGCGGTTGTGGAATAGCGTAGATTTCTCCGTCTGCTCTCTCGTCCCTTTCTCTAGACCGGTTTTGCGGCCTCTCGCCGTCTTCAGTAGCGCTGTTCTAGCAGCAATAGAAAAGACCTGTTTTGTGGTCGGCGAGGGGTTGTGGAATAGCGTAGATTTCTCCGTCTGTTTCTGTCTCCCTTTCTCTAGACCGGTTTTGCGGCCTTTCGCCGTCTTCAGTAGCGCTGTTCTAGCTGGGTTGGAACAAAGACCTGTTTTGTGGTCGGCGAGGGGTTGTGGAATAGCGTAGATTTCTCCCCTCTCGCCGTCTGTTTCTGTCTCCCTTTCTCTAGACCGGTTTTGCGGCCTCTCGCCGTCTTCAGTAGCGCTGTTCCAGCAGCAATGGAACATAGACCTGTTTTGTGGTCGGCGAGCGGTTGTGGAATAGCGTAGATTTTGCTGTCTGTTTCTGTCTCCCTTTCTCTAGACCGGTTTTGCGGCCTCTCGCCGTCTTCAGTAGCGCCGTTCCAGCAGCGATAGAGCATAGACCTGTTTTGGGGTCGTCGACCGGTTGTGGAATAGCGTAGATTTGTCTCCCCTCTCTCGCCGGTTCTGTCTTTCTCTAGACCGGTTTTGCGGCCTCTCGCCGTCTTCAGTAGCGCAGTGTGTTCGGCACTTTGGATGTTCTTCCCGTCACTTATACTGTCCAACCACTCGTAGACCACAAAACAGGTCTATGTTCTATGCTTTATTGCTGCTAGAACAGCGCTACTGAAGACTTTAATTTTTTAAGGGTTGCCAAGACCCCCCCCCCCTCAACAACTTAGTTCACCCCTATGTGGACTTTGTCACTTTATTGTCTTTGGCAACAGGTAAAAACACACCTAGGGTGGTATATTCCGCGATAGAAATCTCTCACAAAACCTGTCTGAAAAACCTAATCAGATATTGATTTTGGGGGGTTCGAGGCGCCATCTTGAATAATGTCCCGGACAGTGCACACTGAACGAGCAACAAGCGAAAATATCAAACTGTTTCAATTATATATTCAATTATAATATTAAGCTGTAGGCGGTAAGGGTTGTAAAGGCCCAAGTGCTCACGCGATGCTATAGAGTCTCTCTCCCACTATATATATATATATATATATATATATATATATATATATATATATATATATATATATTGAGAGAGAGACAGAGATCCTTTAAAAAATATTAAAATCCATTATAGATTTTGTATATCTATCTCTTATCAATATCAATTTTTACTATATATATATATAATTTTTGAATTTGAAATATTGAATGTCAGTTTAGAAAGAGATGGATTTTTTAAATTCGATTTAGAAGGCCATGAATTTTACTTCATTTATATATTTTTTTGTACATGTACAAAATCAGAAAAGAAAACCTACCCATATTGTTTTCCTAGAGGTTTTATGTATATATACTGACAAAAATGTTTTATATATATATATATATATATATATATTTTTTTTTCAGGCAACGGTTATATAGAAGGCACAGAATTGGACGGTTTTCTCAGAGAGTTCGTCTCAAGCGCAAACGCTGCCGATATAGGCCCAGAGGTGAGTTTGAATATATATAAATAAATAAATAAATTATTTTACATATATATATATATATATTGTGTAGCTCGAGCCTACAGATGTTCACCTATATATATATATATATATATATATATATATATATATATTGTTTGTTTTGCAGGCTGTTTCAGACGCAATGTTGGCCGAGCTCAAACAATGCTTCATGGAAGCGTACGACGACAACCAGGACGGAAAAATAGATATCAGAGAAGTAATTTATTTAAATATTCATATATATATATATATATTTAAAAAAAATAAAATATTCAATTAAACCGATCGTTTATTTGCAAGTTGGCCCAACTGCTTCCGATGGAGGAGAACTTCCTACTTCTGTTCAGGTTCGACAACCCGCTCGAGTCAAGCGTCGAGTTCATGAAGGTTGGCGACACTGTTTTATTTATTTTTAATTAATACACTCTGTATTGTATATTATCGAAAATTTATTATGTACTCTGTAATTTTATATATATATATATATATTATAAATGTATTAATTGTTTCAGATTTGGAGGGAATACGATACAGACGGCAGTGGATACATCGAAGCCGATGAACTGAAGGTATATATTTTTAACTGTTTATATATATATATATATATATATATATATATATATATATATATATATATGTATCTATAAATCAATTATTTATTTATGTTCCAAGAACTTCCTGAGGGATTTGCTGAAGGAGGCGAAGAAAATCAACGATGTCTCCGAAGATAAGCTCATCGAATATACAGACACAATGGTGAGTTTTATATATATATATATATATATATATATATATATATATATAAAAATAATAAATAAATGAGACGTAATAATATTTTATAAATATTTATTTTTTGGTTTCAGCTCCAAGTTTTCGACGCCAACAAGGACGGACGTCTTCAGCTTTCTGAAATGGCCAAGTTAGTTAATGTTTTTTTAGATTTTTTCAGAATTAATTTTGTCAAATCGATCTCGAAATCATAAATATTATGACTGAACAATAATTAAGGCGTTTAATAATTTTTATAAATTATTGGAAACCGGAAAGGAACGGTTATTGAAGTGATATACTGGAACAATTAGGAGATAACGAATAAGATTGGACAAAATATAAATTGTAACAAATATTGTTTTTATCAATAAGAAATAAATTTTTTTTTTTTTCAGATTGCTTCCGGTCAAAGAGAACTTCCTGACCCGTCAGATATTCAAAGTGAGTCGTCCGATAAGATTATTTTTTACTAAAAAAAAAAAAAAAAACAATTTTTTTAAAAAACCTAATCATAAAAATTCATAAAATCGTATGCACACCCTATCTTAATTTTGTTTCCCCCCCCAATTACTTCAAAGCATTGTTTCTGTGTGCAATGTTTCGATAATTGAGATTTTTCTGTTTTTTAATTTCATTGCGGATGATGATAACGCCCACCCACTGCCACCATTTCACGACCCTTCAATAATTTTTTTTCAATTTTTTTTGGAACTGGATATCATCATGTGTGCTGAATGTGCTTTTAACAATCACATAATTACTCGTATGGAAAAGATTTTCTCCTGATAATTATATATATATATATATATATATATATATATATATATATATATATATATAGGACTGTATTTTAGGGGCTAAACTAATTCCGAGTGTCCATTAGCAATTATTTTAATTATTAACCTTTAAAATAACTGGTTAACGCACTCAGGGATTATCGTCCACTTCTAAATCTGGTCTAGACCCGTATTCCATAAAAAACTTTAACCTATAGACATTCGTAAAAAATAATTGTAATATTAGTTATATTTTATATCATTACATGACCTAACACAATCTGTCATAACCTGACATAACCTAACCTATCATAACCTAACCTAACCTATCATAACCTAACCTAACCTATCATAACCTAACCTAACCTATCATAACCTAACCTAACCTAACCTAACCTAACCTAACCTATCATAACCTAACCTAACCTAACCTATCATAACCTAACCTAACCTATCATAACCTAACCTAACCTATCATAACCTAACCTAACCTATCATAACCTAACCTAACCTAACCTATCACCTAACCTAACCTAACCTAACCTAACCTAACCTAACCTAACCTATCACAACCTAACCAGACCTGGGTGCGTATGCTGGTTAATCAGAAATAATTGTTTTTAAAAATAATTCCGAATTTATTCTAATTATTATAACCGAGTTTCCAATTCACTGACACATTATCTCACTTTCACTGAGTATATTAAATTCATCGAATTTTTCCATTTTCTTTAGTATGTATCTATTATTTATTTTGTATGTGTGTGTATGTTCAGGGAAAAATTATTTATATTTACTTATTATCTTATCAATCTCTTTCTCTCTCTCTCTTTCTATCTCTTTCTCTCTCTCTCTCTCACATTCTCTCTTTTGTCCTTCCGAACTTAACTTTTACATTCGAAGGACGGGATCGACGTAAGTATAAAAATAATTGAAACAAAAACAAAAATAAAAGCAACAAAGTAGAGAGCGGAACGAATATACCCGGTTTAAAATTAAAAAAAAAAATAAATTTATTTACTCGTTCATTTCGGACAACAAACGCGGCCGCAATTATTGTTGTCTTGGTTCTAGAATTTTTTTTTTCTTTATTATTTCTGTAAATATTTAATTAAAAAGTAATAATAATAATAAAATAGCCAGTAAAGAAAAAATCATCGAATCAATCTTTGCATTAGGATCGGCCATACAGATGCTTCTTTATATGTATATATTTTTAAAAAAATGGCTGTATATGAATTGTATATGAGTTCAGATTGAAAAGTATTTTAAGCAATGAATTTCTGTTTTTGAAAAACAGCTTTGCATGTGCTGCATGGCTTTTCACATAAAAAAAAAAAAAATATATATATATATATTTTTTTTTCTCTTGCATGTAAATGTGTAATGTTTTAGTTACTGTCTATAATGATTTTTTTATTTCTCTCGATGAATGGCTTGTTATATATAAAAATATTAACTAATAAAATTTATTAAATGTAAAAAATTACACACCCTGAATATATATATATATATATATATATATATATATATATATATATATATATATATGGGTGCTTTGGCTGGGAATAAGCCCGATTTAAAGACAAAGGAAAAAAATTTTTTCTCCAGATAAATATTTCCGAATATCCGTTTTCAAAAGTGATATAAAACATATTTTATAATTTAGAATTTTTTTTCCGGAAAAATTTGCGTCTGAAAAATGAATTTCTGTCCAATCCAGGGCGCCAAACTGACCAAGGACGACATCGAAAGGGTTTTTCGCTGTACGACAGGGTGAGAGCTGGATTTTTAATGGAATATCAATATTTATTTTTCTTTTATTTTCCAAAAGAAATTCAAAAAAATATCCAATTGACCTAATCAATCCTTCCACTCTAACAAACCAATAAGGAAAATAATTATTAGTTATAGATATATATATATATATATATATATATATATATATATATATATTTAATGTATTATATAATATTTTTTTTTATAGGACAACAACGGTACAATAGAAAATGAAGAATTGAGGGGCTTCCTGAAGGATTTGCTTGAACTTGTCAAAAAAGTAAGTCACCTCTATATATATATATATATATATATATATATATATATATATATATAAATAATAACTTCAGTTAATGAGGGCTGAAACTTAATAACAACAATTGGACTGACAAATCTTATATACTTATATATATATATATAAAATTAAAAAAAATATATATATATATAAGGCCAAGAACTAATAATATGCAACAATTGTTGCAATGCATAATTGGTAATGTAAATTGACCTAGCAAAGAGATACTGTAGTTAACTATATATATATATATATATATATATATATATATATATATATATATATATGTGCACATAATTTGTGTCCGATAGAAAATGATGATAATTCTTGCTGGAATTTTCTTTCATATTGGTCTTAAAAAATTTAAAAAATTTTTTTTTATTTTGACCAATATATATATATATATATGTGTGTATTGATGTCTGGTTGAGGACTACGACGCCCAGGACCTGTGCGAGTTCGAGGAGACGATACTGAGAGGCGTTGACTACAACCAGGACGGTAAGATCGACAAGAAGGAGCTGACCATGATACTGCTGGCCAAAACACAGCCAGGAGGAGTACGAGGAGGCCTAGAGGTGGAGGGGGCAGTGGGGCAGTGGGGTGGGTGGGTATAGGGGTGAGGGGGAGAAATGAGGTATTAGGGAGGGAAATGAGATATTAGGAGGATTAGAGGTGAAAAAAGGATAGTATTAGGAGGGATTGAGAGTGATTAAGGGGATTGAGGTGGAAAATAGGATAGAGAGGTATCAGGAGGGATTGAGAAGGATTAAGGAATTGAGATCGGCGAAAAAGAAAAGGATAGAGAGGTATTAGGAGGATTGAGAGTGATTAAAGGGGGATTGAGAGGATGATAAAGAATGAGGAAAGGATGATATTAGGAGGGATTGAGTGAAAGGAAATGAGGTCAAAGGATGAGATAAAAGAAGGACAGGGAGGGATTGAGGGGATTAAGAGGATAAAGATGTATTAGGAAGGATTGAGGGGTTTAAGATTGAGGCGAAATTAGGAAAAAAAGGGAAGGGGATTGAGAGTTTAGGGAGATTGAGATAATTAAGAAGGATAGAGAGGTATTAAGGATTGAGTTATGGGGATTAGTTAAAGAAGGGATAAAGAGGGGATAAGAGGGATTGAAATTAAGGGGATTGAGAGTTTAAGGGGATTGATGTATCAAGAGGATGGGGTATTAGGAGGGATTGAGGAAATTGAGGGGATTAAGATAAAGGATGAAATTTAAGGTATTGAGTAGTTTAATTATGAAAAGGGTATAAAGGTATTAAGAATTGAGGGGGATTAAAGGTGACAGAATTTAAGGTTTTAGAGGATAAAGTGTGAGAAATGGGGATAAAGAGGGATTGAGGTTGATTAAGAGGGATTGTGGGGGTTAAGAGTGTTTGAGGGCATTGGGAATTTGGTTTTAAGAGGATAGAGAGGGATTAGAAGATTGAGGGGTATAAGACTGGAGGCATTAATTAAGGAAGAGGATAAAGTGGGATAAGAGGGATTGAGGGGGTATTAAGAGTGTTTAGGGCATTAAGAATTTAAGGTATTAAGAGGATAAAGGGGATAAAGAGGATTAAAGAAAGTTTAAGGATTAGAGGATTGGATAAAAAGAGGATAAAGTGGGATAAAAAGGGATTAAGAGGGATTGAGGGGATTAAGACTGTTTAAGGCATTGGGAATTTAAGGTTTTAAGAGGATAAAGAGAGGATTGAGGATTGAGGGGGGATTAAGACTGAAGGGCATTAAAAGGGTTAAGAGGATAAAGTTAAAGGGGATTGAAAGAGATTGAGGGGATTAAGAGATAAGGGATTAAGAGGAGGTTAGAAGGTGAGGGGGTATTGGGAAGACTGTTGGGAATTTAAAATTTAAGAGGATAAAGTGGGATAAAGAGGGATTAAGAGGGATTGAGGGGGATTAAGACTGTTTGCAAGGCATTAAAATTTAAGGTGTTAAGAGGATAAAGTGGGATAAAAGGTATTAAGAGGGATTGAGGGGATTAAGAGGATTGAGGGGTATTAAGACTGTTCATTAGGGAATTTAAGATATTAAGAGGATAAAGTGGGATAAAGAGGGATTAAGAGGGATTGAGGGGATTAAGACTGTTTAAGGGCATTAAAAATTTAAGGTATTAAGAGGATAAAGTGGGATAAAGAGGTATTAAGGGGGATTGAGTGGGATTAAAGACTGTTTAAGGGCATTAAAAATTTAAGGTATTAAGAGGATAAAGTGGGATAAAGAGTTATTAAGGGGGATTGAGGGGGATTAAGAGGGATTGAAATGGGATTAGGATTAAGATTTTTTTATTAAGAGGATTAAAGAAGATAAAGAGGATAAAGGGATTAAAGAGGATTGAGGGGAATTAAGAGGGATTGAGGGGGTATTAAGACTGTTTGAGGGCAATAAAAATTTAAGGTAATTAATTGGATAAAAAGGTATTAGGACGGATTGAGGGACTATTTAAGGTAGGGATTGATTGAGGGGTGATTGAGGAGTGATAAGGAGTGATAAGACAAAAAAACCAAAAAAAAAACCATCCTGCTCGACAGTGAACACCAATTAGTAATTATTATTAAAAAACTGATTTCTTTTTATTTTTACGACTTTTCTCATAAATTTTGAAAATCAATTTTCAAGGGATGGAAAAACCATCCCTTGGCCGGCTGAACGCGTACCTTAATCAAATACGAAGCTCACAATTCCTCTATCCTATAATAATAATAATAATAATAATAATAATATATATATATATATAAAATTAAAATAAATAACTGTAAGAAATATTTTATCAGTAGGCGCCGTTTAATAGATGAAAATCCGTGGTTTTGTGACCGAAACTGAGATGACTACTGAAGACTGACTGACCCAAAAAAAACTGACTGAATCGACTGCAAAAAATAATTTGATATTAAAAAAAATCATTTAAATTATACAAAATGGTGATAAATAAACTGATAGTCGAATAAATAGTTAAAATTCAACGTAGAATCTATTGAAAATCCCCAATACTGTTTGTAGCCCATTAGGGGCTGAATTTTAAAATTTATAAAATAATTTTACGGGGAATTATAATTAATTAATTTATTGTATTTCGAAGATTTTAAAAAAATTTGAAATTTTTTTCCGCAAATTTTGTCCCCCCAAATAAGCTTTTCAGTGAAAAAAAAATATATATATAACAGCTAATAAAATTAAATATATATATATAAAAAATATACTAATTGTTGATTCAAATACGAAAAATTCTTTGATTCTAACCCCAGGTTGTTGTTTGTTGGGTGTTTTATATATATAAATAAATAAATATAAATATATATATATATTGCTTGTTGCCAATTTATAGATTTAGTAATAAATAAAATAATAAAAAAAATTGTATTTTTAATCTCTCCGGAGGACAAATATATATATATATATATATATATATATATATATATATATATATATATATATATATTGTCCAGTGTTTTGATAATTGACAATTTCATTTTCAAGACTGTATTAAGTCGCTATTTATATTAAATATAAATTGATGGTAAACGCTAAAAAAATTTATTTTTTATTTTAATTTTCTTCAACAATTTTTCGTTTTATCTATATGTATATATATATATATATATATATATATTTTCTAAAGAAATGTTTTATTACATATTGAATGTATTAAAAACATGATTGAATGAAACTATCTGTTATTGTTGTTACTATTATTAATATTAATAGTATTTAAGTATTAAATAAATATATATATATATTGAATGTTGTAAAATGATTCGGAGCATGATATAAATTGATAACGGTTGTGTTGTAAATTGAGATAAAGAAAAAAAAATCTGTCGCACAAACTGATCAATGTAATTGAACAACAAAATACAAAAATGTGGATAAAATAAAATGTTGTTGGCAAAAACAAACAAACAATCCTTTTGTTGTTTTGTTCGTCCTTTCCTAATCAACACATATCCTCA
>JACDQD010000154.1:42500-46344 GCA_019843655.1 Lethocerus indicus
ATCACCTCACTGCCCACTGTCACTTACATGTACTGTCATCCAAAAACAGTGCTGACAGTGACAGTGACACACGGCGCTACTGAAGACGAACGCCAAAACCGCGTCTAGCGAGAGTAGACAGAAACATCACGAAACCTACGATAATAATAATAATATATAATATACCTGTTTTGTCTGTGAGGGTTCCGTAGGTTCGGATATTTCTGTCTCCTCTCGCCAGACAGTGGTTTGGCAGCCGCCGCCGCTTCAGTAGCTGTTGTCACTTGGATGTTTTTTGGGGCCACTCACTGCCCACTGTGTCACTTTCACATGTACTGTGTAAATGCCAGTCCAATCTGTCACAGCACAGTGGAAAGGATGGAAGCAGTGAGGATGCCCAAAAAAACATCCAAAGTGCTGACATGATCAACTGAAGATGGTAGGTGTTGAAGTCCGCTGTCTAGCGAAAGACCAAACCAGCGAGAGGAGACAGAAACATCCTGAACCTACTGCATATATATATATATTTATTCGTAATAAAAAAATACTGTGGATGTTTTTGGGGCCATCTTTGACAGTAAAGGTCAAGTCACTTTCACATGTACTGTTTAATGGTGACAGTGACAGCGCTACTGAAGGTGGCGAGCGTCAAACCGCTTGGGCGAAAGACCAAACAGCGGCGAGGGAGACAGAAACATCACGAACCTATATATATATATATATTTATTCGTAATAAAAATACCGTAGGATGTTTTTTGGGGCTATCCTCACTGCAGCACTGTGTCACTTTCACGTACTGTTCTGACAGTGACAGTGACAGGGCGCTACTGAAGACGGCGAGCAGCCGTCAAAAACCTGTCTAGCAAAGACCAAACAGGCGAGGAGACAGAAATATCACGTAACCTACAGTATATATATTTATTCGTAATAAAAATACCGTAGGATGTTTTTGGGGCCATTTCACTGCAGCACTTTCACATGTACTGTTCTAACAGTGACAACACACAGCCACTGAAGATGGCGAGCGGCCGACAAACCGCTGTCTGGCGAAGATCATCAGGGCGAGAGACAGAAACATCGCGAACCTACAACAATTATTATTATTATCGCTGGTTCGTGATGTTTCTGTCCCTCTCGCTAGACCGGTTTGTCGGCCGTCACCGCCTTCAGTAGCTGCCATGCTACTGCGAGAGAGAGAGACGGAAACACACCGCGGACCTACGTGTATTCCACCTCGCGACCACAAACGGTTATATATCGAATGAATAACAATTATCGTGAACTGACGATACACTATCGTAGGTTCCCAACGTCTGTCCTCCGCCGTTCGGTCTTCGCCAGACCGAGTTTCGCTGCTAGCCGTTTTCAGTAGCGCTTGCTGTGTCTGTCACTGCCGCATCGATGTTTTCGGGGGCATCCTCACTGCATTGCACCGTGTCACTTTCACGCCATCCAAAAACATCCAAAGTGCTAACAGTGATAGCACATGCGCTAATAGTGACGGCGAGCGCTTTACAAACCGCTGTCTGGCGAAGATCGAATCCACAGAATGGTATTCAATTCCCTCGCTGACCACAAACGGTTATATATCGAATAATAATATTATCGTAACTGACTTGTAGCCATATCACGGTCGGGTTGGGGCGCGCGCCGAGCTGCTGGCCGGGCGTCTGACAACTGCTCGGCGCCCGCGTCAATAGTTCTGCGCTTCAGCAACCGCTTCGGTTCAGTATCCAGAGCTCTTCGGCTGCGCGCCGAACAGAAAACGGCACAAATTAGCGCGAATTTCGGGAGGATTAATCCAAAGACAATAGAACTCGGACAAGGAATTTATAAACTAAATAATGACTAAAAACAGAGGAAATTTAATATATTGCGAGTACCAAAAAGTGAAGGCGGAGAGTTGTCTAAACATAATATCTAGATATATATATATATATATATATATATATATATATATATATATATATATATATGTTGTAGATTAATAATTAAAGAATTTTTAGCAAAATAAAATGAATTCCAAAGTCAAATTTGAGTAATTTATTTATATATATAATATATATATATATATATATACAGATTTTATGGATTAGTAATAAACACTTAGTAGAAATTTATGAGACTAAAATAATGACTAAAGATTTGGGGAAATTTAAATATTAGGCGTACTCAAAAAGTGGCGGCGGAGAGTTGTCGCGATAATATCTGTGAATATATATATATAGTAGATTAATAATTAAAGAATTTTTCAGCAAAATAAAATGAATTCCAAAGTCAAAATGTTGAGTACTTTCGGTACCCCTTATATATATATATATATATATATATATTATATATATACATATATATATATATGCTGTGACTAGTTTGAAAAAAAAAAATTTCTAAACACTTAGCAGAAATTTGAGACTAAACGGGGAATTTAATACATTATTAGGGCGTACCAAATGGGAATCAACAATTTTATAAAATGTACTGGTCTGAGGATAATATCTGGTGAATATTATAGTAGATTAATAATTGTAAGAAATTTTTTTTAGCAAAATAAAATGAATTCCAAAGTTAAATGTTGAGTACTTTGGGTACCCTTAATATATATATATATATATATATATATATATATATATATATATAAAGATTTTATATGGATTAGTTTGAAAAAAAAAAAAATTTCTAAATGACTTAGCAGAAATTTGAGACTAAAGAGGGGGGGAAATTTATTACATTATTAGGCGTACCTAAATTTAATCGACACTTTATATAATGTATTTGGTCTCGAGGATAATATCTGTTGAATATTGTAGTAGATTAATAATTAAAGAATTTTTTTTTAGCAAAATAAAATGAATTCCAAAGTTAAATGTTGAGCACTTTCTAAAATTTACATATATATATATATATATATATATATATATATATATATTTACAAATTTTATACGGATTAGTTTGAAAAAAAAATTGATTTCTAAAACACTTAGCAGAAACTAACAAAAGACGGGGAAATTTAATACTATTAGTGTACCCAACGACCGACAATTTCATAAAATGTATTTCGGTCTCGAGGATAATATCTACGAATATAGATTAATATTAAAGAATTTTTTTTTTAGCAAAATAAATGAATTCCAAAGTCAAAATGTCAAGCATTGCACAATTTTTAATATATATATATATATATATAAAGATTTTATATGATTAGCTGAAAAATTCGATTACTAAACACACTTAGTAGAAATTTATGAGACTAAATAATAAATATACAGGGGGGAATTTAACATTAAGTGCACCAAATTTAATCGAATCAACAATTTCATAAATGTACTTCGTCTCGAGGGATAATATCAAGGAATCATTATAGTAGATTAATTAAAGAATTTTATTTTAGCAAAATAAAATGTGAATCCATAGTCAAAATGTTGATTACTGGCAATTAATATATATATATATATATATATATATATATATATACAGATTTTGCATGATTGTATTTTGAAAAAATCTAATTATTTCTAAACACACTTAGTAGAAATTTATGAGACTAAACAATAACTGGAGACTGATACGAATTCTAAAAAAATAATAAGTCGGAGCTTAAACAGAAGAAAAAACAGTGTGGGCGAAATTGTATATAAAGAACAAATAAGGTTGATGAATTTGAAAAATTAATTTTAAAAAACTGATCACTGATCAAACCATGAGACTGATAAAAAAAAATTGCATGAATTTAAAATAATAACTACTAAATAAATGACTAATCGAGCTAAAGGCATTAATTTAAAAAAACTAAGACTGAATTATAAAAATAAATTGATGAAACTAACAGCTAAGGAATGATGCTAATTTAAAAAATGTAACTTAAAAG
>JACDQD010000155.1:0-7500 GCA_019843655.1 Lethocerus indicus
TCGACCCGATTGAATATCACAGAACGGATTCGTGAATCTGAAATTCATTTCGGCGCTGTAAAATCAGAAATTTCGATATCGATTTGACCTCGAGTGAAGCTTTGTCCGTCAGCGAAATCGACAACAAAAGGTTATAACCAGTGTAACCTTCCCCTCCCCACCGATAGATTCAGTATATATATATATATATATTCTAAGTTTGTATATTTCCAGTCCGTTGTATAAAAAAATGGCAGTAGCGTCACTATTGCGATAAGCTATTAATTTTCTTTCGTGCAGCCACAAAATATATATATATTAAATGTATATTTTTATGTTTATTCGGCCCGGCTTAGCGATAAAGGCGGTGGCAGAGGCGGAGCTGGTAAGAAATTTATCGTCCATAAAAACAAAACAATTATATATATATATATATATATTAAATAAATAAAATAGACGATATCGAGAATGTAAGGTTGTATATATCGATGTCGGTTTCGTTCGAAAAAGCAGACGAAATCAGACTTTCGTCGGTCGATATTTTTCTATGAGCGAAGGCGATAACGAAGAAAAATACGGATATCGATATATAACCATTTTATGTATATGTATAATATCGTAAATATAGATGATATCGAGGCCGACCGCCGATAATGTAAGTAATAGGTTGTATATATCGATGTCGGTTTTCGTTGGCAATAATCGAACTTTCGTGGTCGATATTTTCGCGGAGCGAAGCGATATGAAAAAACGGATATCGATATATAACCAATTTTATGTATAATATTGTATAATATCGTAAATATAGATGATATAAAGGCCGACCAGCCGATAATGTAAGTGGCAATAGGTTGTATATATCGATATGGTTTCGTTCGAAAAACGGCGAAATCGAACTTCGTGCAGTCGATATTTTTAGCGAAGGCGATATGAAGAAAAACACGGATATCGATATATAACCCATTTTTATGTATAATATTGTATAATATAGTAAAATATAGATGATATCGAGGGCCGACCCGCCGATAATGTAAAAGTAATAGGTTGTATATATCGATGTCGGTTTTCGTTGAAAAACGGCAATCGAACTTTACGATGCGGTCGATATTTTTCGCGGAGCGAAGCGATATGCGAAAAAACACGGATATCGATATATAACCATTTTTAATGTATAATATTGTATAATATCGTAAAATATAGATGATATCGAGCCGACCGATAATAGGTTGTATATATCGATATCGGTTTTCGTTCGAAACGAAATCGGAACTTTTCGTATAGTCGATATTTTTACGTGAACGGCGATAACGACAAAAAACGGATATCGATATATAACCCATTTTGTATAAATATTGTATAATATCGTAAAATATAGATGATATCGAGGCCGACCCGCCGATAATGTAATAGGTTGTATATATCGATGGTTTCGTTGAAGCAAGAATCGAACTTTACATTATAGTCGATATTTTTCGTAGCCGAAAGGCGATAACGACAAAACGGATATCGATATAACCCATTTTATATATGTGTATAATATCGTAAAATATAGATGATATCGAGGCCGATACGCCCGATAATGTAATAGGTTGTATATATCGATGCTCGGTTTCGTTAACAATAATCGAACACAACGTTATAGTCGATATTTTCGCGGAGCAAGGCGATACTTGAAAAACGGATATCGATATATAACCCATTTTATGTATATATCATAAAAAAATATAGATGTCTCGAGGCCGACCATACGATAATTTAATAGGTTGTATATATCGATAGTTTAGATTCCAGTATCGTCTGGTCGATATTTTTGAGCAATGATATGAAAAACGGATATCGATATATAACCAATTTTATGTATAATATCGTAAAATATCTCTGTGCCATTAAGCAAGGGATTTTGGCAATTTTAATCGGCCGGCAAAAAGCGAAGCGAATACAGGATTAAAATAAACAATATCGAGGGCCGATAACGTAATTAGGCGAGGTTGTGTATATATCGATATCTGTTTTAGTTGACGAAAACAGATATCGATATCTCTTTATATTTTTATGTATAATATGTATAATATCGTAAAATATATCTGTGTCGACAGTCGGTGGAAGTTCGAATTTATGAAGAGGGATTTCGACGAATTTTCATCGGCCGTAAAAAAGCGAAGCGATAGCGGCCTTTACACTGCGAGTGCCGTCAAAGCGCTTCAGGTGAGATTACATTTTTTATATATATTATATATATATATATATATATATATATATATATATATAAATATATAAATATATATATATACTGTAGGTTAAGTGATGTTTCTGTCTCCTCTCGCCGCTGCTGTTCGGTCTTTAACCGAGCGGTTTTTAAACCCGTAGCCGTCTTCAGTGGCCTTCGCGTCCTCCGTCACACAGTGGACGTTTTTGGTCATCCTCACTGTCACTTTCGCTGTCACCGCCGTCCAGAGAAGGCGCCACAGAAAAACATCAAAGTGCGCAACGAAGGTGACGAAGTGCACTGAAAGCGAAGCGAGCAACGAAACCGGTCCGGCCGAAAGACCGGACAGCGGCGAAGGAGAGCGAAACAAGCCGACCTCACGGTATTATAAGCCCAATCAATATATATATATATATATTTTTTTAGTTTATTGTTTTTCCCGAGTGGAATGAATGTAAATATATATATATATATATATGTATTTATTGTTGTAAATCAGTTGGACAACGAAGAGTCGGCGGTCAACAGCGTCAAGAGGTCGATGTCCTCTTTCTTCGGGCAGGTGAGGGCTCAGCCGAGCTCGGCCAGCGCCGATTTGACGAGCGCTACGTCATACGGCAATCCCGTCGCCATGACAAAACTAGGTATTATATACTATATATATATATATATATATATGTGTGTGTCTGTGAATATATATATATATATATATATATCCTACCTGAGTCTGAAACCTCCATTGGTAGGCTTTTTCCTTCATATATATATATATATATATATATATATATATATATATATATATATATATATAGTTTCCATATCAATATCTGGTCCTTTCAATATATATGTCATAAATATTTAACATATGTATATATATAAATTTGCTATTACCTATATTATATTATATATATATATATATATATATATATATATACTAATTATTGATATATATATATATATATTATATATATATATATATATATATATATATATACTAATTATTGATATATATATATATATATATATATATATATATATATATATATATATATTCTGTGTTCAGGAATTATCCCTACCTGAGTGCAAAACCTCCATTGGTATTTTATCCCTTATACATATATATATATATATATATATATATATATATATATATATATATATATATATATATATATATATATATATATATATATTGAGGATTTTCTACTTGTCTGATGGAGTTGAAAAAATCCTCTCATAACAATTTTGCCTGTAGTTGTAATACTTTATATATATATATATATATATATATATAAATTATCCTGGAGTATGTAAACATCCATTGGTAGGCTTTATCCCTTCATATATATATATATATATATATATATATATATATATATATATATATATATATATATATATATATATATGAAGGATTTTCCACTTACAATGCTATGAATTGACCATTACTGTCATACCAACTATTGCCTGTAGTTGGCCGATACTTTATATAATATATATATATATATATATATATATATATATATATATATATTTATATTGTCAACTAGCCGGACAGAGAGGAGATCTACTGATGAAAGGAGAGACGGCTTACCTAGTGATATGACGTCTGGGCGGAGGCGGGGAGATGAGGGCGGCGGCTTGGCGGCGGCGCAGCTGGAGTTCGGTCGTGGCTGGCCGTCGCCGAGATAGCGGCAATCTGGCGTCCTAGCCGACCGAGCATGAGCTGGCCAACATGCTGGCGACCAACCCGACACTGGGAAATACATCAGGCTAGTACCGACGGTAATACA
Organism: Lethocerus indicus; assembly: GCA_019843655.1. Lineage (NCBI taxonomy): Eukaryota > Metazoa > Arthropoda > Insecta > Hemiptera > Belostomatidae > Lethocerus > Lethocerus indicus. The sequence continues at coordinate 3,979 of JACDQD010000155.1, forward strand.
CTATATATATATATATATATATATATATATTAAAATTTTAGCAGGAAATTCATGTTTTTATAAATCATAGAAATTATTACAAAGTGAGTAAATCGCGTAATACAAAGGGATTCTAATAAAATATATTGAGGAAGTTATATACAAGCTATGCTAACTATCAGTGGTGGGCCTATGCCGGTTTATAATATATATCGATCATATTAATAAATATATTTGCCAAATATATTGTTTATTACATCTCTTAATGCTATTTTGGGCTATGGCCCTATTAACTTATATATATATAAAATATTGATTGAATATTTGGCATATATATATATATATATATATATATATATATATAATATATATTAATATATCTATCTCTCATATATATATATATATATATATATATATATATATATATATATATATATATATATATATATATATATATATTGAGATTTCCCTTACAATACTATGGAGTCAGAAAAATCCTCTCTGTAAAACTATCGCCTTTAGTTGGCCAATACTTTATATAATATATATATATATATATATATATATATATATATATATAATATTGACTAGATCATTTGGCATGTGTATATATAATATATATATATATATTGAAGAATTTTCCACTTACAATATGATATAGTCATTCCTATCCTTTTAATATATGGTTGGCTGATACATTATATATATATATATATATATATATAATATATATATATATATATATATATATAACTATGACCGAGAAGGGTGGGCATCTCTGTGGGACTGATATTTACAGATATATTGTTTTTTTTTTTAAAGGTCACGAAACCGATTTCTGGCAGAGGTACCTGTTCAGGAAGGCGGTGGTCGAGGACACGGACGCCGAGCTCGAGCGGTGGCTCCAGCGGGAGCGCCGTCAGGCCGAAAACTATCCCTGGCAACAAGGTAAAGGTACAGTATATCTATATATATACATGTACCTAATAGTAGCCTAATGGGGTATATTTGCAGGGTACTTTCGAATCGATTAAATTTAAATAAATGTGTTTCGGCCACAAAATTGATGTGACCGTAGCCGTTTTCTGTCGAAATTCTCCCCGCATTTTCTATATACGTATATCTATATATTTATATATACATATATATAATAGTAGCCTAATGGGGTATATTTGCAGGGTACTTTCGAATCGATTAAATTTAAATAAATGTGTTTCGGCCACAAAATTGATGTGACCGTAGCCGTTTTCTGTTGAAATTCTCCCCGCATTTTCTATATACGTATATCTATATATTTATATATAAATGTATATAATCGTAGCCTAATGGGGTATATTTGCAGGGTACTTTCGAATCGATTAAATTTAAATAAATGTGTTTCGGCCACAAAATTGATGTGACCGTAGCCGTTTTCTGTTGAAATTCTCCCCGCATTTTCTATATACGTATATCTATATATTTATATATAAATGTATATAATCGTAGCCTAATGGGGTATATTTGCAGGGTACTTTCGAATCGATTAAATTTAAATAAATGTGTTTTTCAAAATTGATGATATTATCTCTAGCTCTATATACGTATATCTATATATTTATATTTATGCAGGATACTTTGAACTTCGATTAGAAATTTAAATAAATGTGTTTCGGCCACAAAATTGATGTGACCGTACCCGTTTTCCGTTGAAATTCTCCCCGCATTTTCTATATACGTATATCTATATATTTATATATAAATGTACATAATCGTAGCCTAATGGGGAATATTTGTAGGGTAGCGTTTCGAATCGATTAAATTTAAATAATGTCTTCAATACAAAATTGATGTGACTTATCCGTTTTCTGGTTGAAATTCTCCCGCATTTTCTATATACGTATATATATATTTATATATAAATGTACATAATCGTAGCCTAATGGGGTATATTTGCAGGGTACTTTCGAATCGATTAAATTTAAATAAATGTGTTTCGGCCACAAAATTGATGTGACCGTACCCGTTTTCTGTTGAAATTCTCCCCGCATTTCTCTATATATATATTTATATATAAATGTATATATCTATATTATAAATGTGTAATAATAGCCCTAACCGTACCCGTTTTCCATTGAAATTCTCCCCGCATTTTCTATATACGTATATCTATATATTTATATATAAATGTACATAATCATAGCCTAATGGGGTATATTTGCAGGGTAGTTTCGAATCGATTAAATTTAAATAAATGTGTTTCGGCCACAAAATTGATGTGACCGTAGCCGTTTTCTGTTGAAATTCTCCCCGCATTTTCTATATACGTATATCTATATATTTATATATAAATGTACTTAATCGTAGCCTAATGGGGTATATTTGCAGGGTACTTTCGAATCGATTAAATTTAAATAAATGTGTTTCGGCCACAAAATTGATGTGACCGTAGCCGTTTTCTGTTGAAATTCTCCCCGCATTTTCTATATACGTATATCTATATATTTATATATAAATGTACTTAATAGTAGCCTAATGGGGTATATTTGCAGGGTACTTTCGAATCGATTAAATTTAAATAAATGTGTTTCGGCCACAAAATTGATGTGACCGTACCCGTTTTCCGTTGAAATTCTCCCCGCATTTTCTATATACGTATATCTATATATTTATATATAAATGTACATAATCGTAGCCTAATGGGGTATATTTGCAGGGTACTTTCGAATCGATTAAATTTAAATAAATGTTTTGACCAAAATTGATGTGACCGTAGCCGTTTTCTGTTGATTGAAATTCTCCCGCATTTTCTATATGATATATCTATATGTTATATATAAATATATAATCGTAGCCTAATGGTATATTTGCAGGGTACTTTCGAATCGATTAAATTTAAATAAATGTGTTTGGTACCAAAATTGATGTGACCGTAGCCCGTTTTCGTTGAAATTCTCCCGCATTTTCTATATCGTATATCTATATATTTATATATAAATGTATAATAGTAACCTAACCTAGGGTATAAACATTAATCGTAGCCTAATGGGGTATATTTGCAGGGTACTTTCGAATCGATTTGATTTAAGTAAATGTGTTTCGGCCACAAAATTGTAGTGACCGTACCCGTTTTCCGTTGAAATTCTCCCCGCATTTTCTATATACGTATATCTATATATTTATATATAAATGTACATAATAGTAGCCTAATGGGGTATATTTGCAGGGTACTTTCGAATCGATTTGATTTAAGTAAATGTGTTTCGGCCACAAAATTGTAGTGACCGTACCCGTTTTCCGTTGAAATTCTCCCCGCATTTTCTATATACGTATATCTATATATTTATATATACATATATATAATAGTAGCCTAATGGGGTATATTTGCACCGTAGCCGTTTTCGTTCGAAATTCTCCCGCATTTTCTATATGATATATCTATATATTTATATATAAATGTACTTTTAGTACAAAATTGATGTGACCGTAGCCCGTTTTCATTGAAATTCTCCCCATTTTCTATATCGTATATCTATATATTTATATATAAATATATTATAGTAGGGT
>JACDQD010000155.1:10000-17500 GCA_019843655.1 Lethocerus indicus
GATCGAAATATATATATATCTTTCGAAGCTTGTCCAAGATATATATATATATATACGGTATACGGTATACGTTGTACGGACGGTATAATTTATATATACCCCGGATCGATCTGTAGTAAGTTATATCAGTCTTACGCTATCGATATAGAGAACGACGAGAAAACATTGATTATTGATGTACTATTATTACTATTATACTATTATTATTATTATTATTATTATTATATATTATATGCAAATATATATATTTGTTTATTGATCTTATATGCGTTTTCATTAACATCCTGTATTTATAAATATTAAACTGAAAATTTATATATATATATATATATATATATATATATATATATATATATATATATATATATATATATATATGGGAGCAGATTAATGTGAAAATAACGCATTATATGTGTATGTTATAAGAATAATATATAATATTTATATATACACACATATTATAACATTTTTGTACATAAAATGAAAAGCTGAGCGTTTGAGAAATACAAGGCGATTAAGTAACAGGCGGTATAAAGTTTTTTTCTTCTTCAGAGTTTCAAATTACTCGAAAAAAATGAAAAAATTAATTTTTCGTTTTAGAAAATCAAAAAAAAAAATACATTTCTCCTATAACTCAAATATATATATATATTTATATTTATTTTATATATATATATATATACACAATGAGGCAGTACAAGTGTCTCTCTTCGTCACGAATAAAACTTTTAACATAACAACAACGTACACTTTGTGTATTTACAGCGAAAACTATACATATATATATATAAGGAATGTATTCATTCCATTTTTTCGTATTATTACAACAACAACAAAAATTGATAAGACATCGTTTGAAAGTAAAACAACATTTGGCAGTATCAAAAATTTAATATATATATATATATATATAAATATGAGTCGAAACCTGAGATTCTTGAAACTGATATCAATTGTACTCTATATATATATATATATATATATATATATATATATATATATATATATATAGCAGTATATAAGTATCGCCAGCGCAGTGTGCGATTGATCTCATCCTCGATGAGATTCTAGGGATTGAACTATAGAATGTCCTCGTTATCGGCGAGGACTTTCTCTCCCGGTTATGTCCTTTTCCGGAGGTGGTAATGTCCTCGACATGTCGCGTACAGAGACCGTTTCTTGTTTAGTTAGTCGGAGGACACTGGCTTAGGCCTCTTGCTCGGAGTTGGAGCCTCGCCCTCCTCCTCCTCCTCCTCCTGTCGGAGTTTCCTCCTCCGTTTCCTCTTCACGCTCCTCCTCTTCCTCCTGGTCGTCCTGCCGGGCGTGACCGGGGCGTCACTGCCCGGCCTCCGACGCTAGTCGGCCGCCCTCCTCGGCTTCTTGCCGGGCGGCGGGCACATCGTCCTCCTCCTCCTCCTCCTCCTCTTCCTCCTCCTCATCATCATCCAAATCGTCCTCTTCGTCTTCATCCTCTTCATCCAACTCCTCCTCCTCCTCCTCTTCCTCCTCGCTGTCGCTGCCCGACGACTCCTTGTACGTCGTGCGTCGTCGTTGGCCGCGAAAGCAGCGGCGACTTACCGGCTCAGGCGGCGCCTCCCTGTGCAGGTCGGTGTGCAAAACTAGGAAGGTATTTCCTCAGCTGAGTCTCGAGGAATTCCTCCAGCGCCATACCGTCGATGTACTCCTTAGAAGTTACCTTACGAAATATCAAAAGCAATATATGACAAAGCGTGGAAAAATAGGATAGAACATATCTGAAGGAATAAAATGTGAAAATGCAACAAATCGGTTAGTTAACTGACCCAAAACCTAAATTAACCTAAACTAAACTAAACTAAACTAACCTAACCTAACCTAACCTAACCTAACCTAACCTAGCAACCTTCTCTGTGTGTGTAAGCAATTGGCCCTAACCCAGCCCCTGAACCCCTTCTAGCCTAACCTAGCCTAACCTGGCCCAACCCAGCCTAACCTAACCCAACCTGGCCACCCAACCTAACCTAACCTAAAAGCCTAACCTGTGCCTGTAAAAATGCAATAGAACCTAGCAACCTGGCCTGGCCTGGTTATCCTAACTAACCTAGCCTGGCCTAAAGTGCCTGGCTGGCCTGGCCTAAGAAAAAGCCTGGCCCTGGCCTAACCTTCCTGGCCTGGCCTGGAAAAATCTAACCTAAAACCTAACCTGGCCTCTAACCTAACCTGGCCTGGCCTGGCCTAACCTGGCCTGGCCTAAACCTAACCTAGCCTAGCCTAACCCCACCTAACCCCTGTCTAACCCCTAGGCCTAACAACTGGCCTAACCTAACCTAACCTGCCACAGGCCTAACCTAACCTAACCTAGCCTAAATGTACAAATTGTTTTAAAATATGACGGATGTTTTTAAAAAGATAAAAGGATGTTGAATAGCCCAAATGGAAAATAGTGACCTAACCTGTCTTATGTCCCTGATGACCTGTCTGACCCGGTGTATTTCTGCAATTGTACTGTGGGCTGCTCACCTAAATCGAGGCTCATCGGTTGTCCACCCTCTTGAAATATTCTGAATTCTGGTGGGGGCGGGGCAATAGGGAGATTAAATTGTGAGAGAGAGGGGAGAGAGGAGAGAGAGAGAGAGAGAGAGAGAGAGAGAGAGGAGAGAGAGAGAGAGAGAGAGAGAGAGAGAGAGAGAGAGAGAGAGAGAGAGAGAGAGAGAGAGAGAGAGAGAGAAGGGAGAGAGAGACTGATATATAATATATATATATATATATATATATATATATATATATATATATATATATATATATTCATGATATTATCGACAATTCTCGCCGCCACTTTTCCGGCAAATTTCCCCCTTAGAGGGAAATCGTCAAGAACGAAATACATCTTATCAATTGTCGTATTACTTTCGGGTGGGCTGCGCTTAATATAATTAACACCGTGTGCGGTATTATATACCGCCCGATACAAATAGCGTTAAATTGTTTTCACTATCGGTTAGAAAGCTAAGTTTTATATATATATATATATGTGTGTGACGACCTCTTGATATACGGGAGCCCTGAACGGCAGGCTGATGTCGTACTGGCAGTAGAGCTCGAGCAGTATCCGTTCGCAGACTTTCTGTTCATCGTGCGACAGAGATTTGCCACCTCCTGCTGCCGCCGCATGATCACCGCCGACGCCGCTATTCGGTTTATGGCTCGACGTTTTGGCAGCCGCCGCCGCCGTACCGGCCGTCCGAAGACAGGGCAGATTCTGGCAGAGGACGCACTGCCACGATTCGCTGTAAGGAGAATAAAAAAAAAAATATTATGTTCACGTAACTTCGGTGTAGGATCTGATAGTAGGTAGGGCCTTGTCGGGGGTCTATATATGAAATTCTCCTGTAGGGCAGTACATAGGGCCTTATTGGGGGTCGATATATGAAATTCTCCTGTAGGATCATATAGGGCCTTTTCAGGGGGTCGATATATGAAATTCTCCTGTAGGATCATATAGGGCAGTACATAGGGCCTTGTCGGGGGTCGATATATGAAATTCTCCTGTAGGATCATATAGGGCCTTGTCAGGGTCTATATATGAAATTCTCCTGTAGGATCAGGGCAGTACATAGGGCCTTCTTGGGGGTCGATATATGAAATTCTCCTGTAGGATCATATAGGGCAGTACATAGGGCCTTGTCGGGGGTCGATATATGAAATTCTCCTGTAGGATCATATAGGGCAGTACATAGGGCCTTGTTCAGGGGGTCGATATATGAAATTCTCCTGTAGGATCATATAGGGCAGTACATAGGGCCTTGTCGGGGGTCGATATATGAAATTCTCCTGTAGGGCAGTACATAGGGCCTTGTCGGGGTCGATATATGAAATTCTCCTGTAGGATCATATAGGGCAGTATATATGAAATTCAGAGTACATAGGGCCTTATCGGGGGTCGATATATGAAATTCTCCTGTAGGATCATATAGGGCAGTACATAGGGCCTTGTTGGGGTCGATATATGAAATTCTCCTGTAGGATCATATAGGGCAGTACATAGGGCCTTGTCTTGGGGTCGATATATGAAATTCTCCTGTAGGATCATATAGGGCAGTAGATAGGGCGTTGTCTTACTCCGGTATCGTGGTAAGGCTGGGTATGTGGCATCCGGTGTGGAACACTTTCGGACAGTTGTCGCAGCAGACGAGGTCGCCGCCGTCCATGCAGACGGCGCACCAATCGTCGTTCGGGTCGTCGTTGTTGGCCTCCTGCTGCTGCTGCTGCTGCGGCTGCGCTGCTGCTGCTGTTGCTGCTGCGGCTGCTGATGTTGCCCACCGACAACGCCGACAGCATTACCATTGGCTTCAGAATCATCCGGCTCCTTCTTCAGCGACGTCAACTCTCCGCCGGCGACCCTCGAAGATCCGCTTCCTGACAAATACAATAATAAAAACATAAATAATTGTGCTACTTTAGAGACAACTACATACAGCATATATATATATATATATATATATATATATATATATATATATATATATTAAGAGATACTGTAAGGCTATGTTGAGGTCATGATAAGCCCATTTCTTTCAATTTTTTGTCTATTGCAAATTTTTCAATAGAGGTCTTACCAGTCCTCAAGAGGTTGTTGAATAATATATATATATATATATATATATATATATATATATATATATATATATATATATATATATATATAGACATTAATTCCTACCTACAGTGGGGTAAGACAGTACAGGTCAGTAGAAATATTCATTTGATCTTAAATTTTTTTTTTTTTTTATTGTTACAACTGTAAAATGGTTTTAAACGAGAAATTGTTTAATTGGGAAAAATCAGCTGTTCAAATGAAACGGGCCGCCGGCCAGTGTCGCCAACCCGCCGTCGGCGAAATTTCCCCCCCCCCCCCCCGTCACGCCGCCAACGCCCAACTAAATATACAAATTTAAATTCCGCCGAAGAAAAAAAACTGATTTTCACAGAAATTTGTGTTTTCCAACAGAATTTCCCCCCCCCCGATCGTCATTTTCATCGGATCCGATAATCAGTTTTGGGTGTATTCGTTTTTGAAAATGAAAAAATCTTATTCGCGGGAATTGTGGGGGAAAGAGGCGCCCGCAAAATTCTCTCTGGGAGAAATAATTTAAAATCATGATTAAATTCTCTAAAATATATCTATTTCTATTTTTTTAGCACGGGATTTTCTATATATATATATATGTATATTCGAAAATTAGTTAATAGAAATACTAAAATGTGGACCACACCATGCTCCATTAGCATATATATATATATATATATATATATATATATATATATATATATATATATATATATTTCAAAATTATTTCTTTTACATTACCAAAAGAAGCTATCATGAGGATAAGATGAAAATGAATGTTATTTTCACTCAGCACACACACACACACACACACACACACACATACAGAGAAAACTGAAAAATAAATGCTTTGGCCCACAACCGAAAAAAAAAAAATAAATATATATATATATAAATATAATACAAATAAATACAACCACCAAATAATTAGTTTGCTTAATTGTAGCGGGGGGGGTGGAAGGGAAGGAGGGGGGGGGGTGAGTTTGTTCGTTAGTTCGTTTTCTTTTCGTTCACCAGAAAAAACTCTTCGCGAAGTGGCGAAAAGTTCGAGGCGAGTTTTGTGTGTGCGGAAGAATGAAAAAAATTGAAAATCAGAATAAATGAAACAAAATTCAGAGATTTTTTTATTAATAATAATTTTTTTTTTTCATATAATCGGGTTTGTTCGGAACATAATACCTGGACAATGGAGTAATATAAAAGTCTACGTGTATATATATATATATATGTCTTATGTATCTCATTTTCAAAAAAAAAAGAGAATAATAATAATATAATTCTCTTTCCATTCTCTCATTACAATATCGTGAAAAATAGATTGTACAAAAAAGTGTAAAGATAGATTTACAACAATTAACAATTTCTTTTTTTTTGCGTTTTTTTCAATCGCATGCCACGCTACAGACAGAGAGAAAATAAGATAAAACAGTCGGGAGGGATTAGTTTCGTTTTCAAAAATAAAATAGGAACAATATATATATATATATATATATATATATATATATATATATATATTGAAATCAAGCTGAGGATGAGCCTCGAGAAAGGTTTCTTTTTCGTTCTTCCGATTTTTAATTGTTGTTATTTCGGAAAAAAATTCCGAATTGGCGGAAATAAAACATGCAAGCTTTCGTCTAAAAAAAAAAAACATGCACAGAAAACGCATAAGCAGAATCGAATCCGATTTTCTTTTTCCTGAATTTCGGCAGGGAAAATAAATTTAGATTCGAATGCCACCGTTTAGTATATACTTGCAAGCGGGTGCGTTGAGAAAGTATTATATATAAATATATATATATATATAATATCGCACAAAAAACAGGAGAAAAAGGTAAATTACCGTTTCAAAAGACTCACCCCCCCCCGGCATAAGAAGCCTCCCTAAAATGGTATAATATATAATAAAAACAAGAAACAAAAACAAAATTGATTAACAAAAAAATTAGCGACAAAATATACAGTTGTTATAAAATACAGATTTACAGAGTTTGTATATATATATATATATATATATATATATATATATATATATACATAAAAGGAAAGTTAGTCTGGGCGGAGAAAGAATGTGTAAAGAGCGTTATTGGATATTCGAAAAGCGAAGCGGCTATTAAAAAAGTGTGATAAAACCTTAATTAAAACAACAATAATAATAATAATAATGATGACAGTAATAAAATATAGGAACGATACTCAAAACAAAAAAAAAAAATTAATCATCTGAGCATTCAATTTTAGAGGAACAAACATCCATATATATATATATATATATATATATATATATATATATATATATATATATATATATATATGGGCTAATATTAAATTGCTAAAATAATTTCTATATCATTGAATAAAAACGGTTAAATATAATATCGCAGAAAGAAATATATATATATATAAAAATGTAAAATTCAAAGTCTTAATTAACCTTCTCTTTGAGGAAAAACAACCTAATCGAGATGGCGTTGGCACATAATAATAATAATAATAATAATAATAATACTTGAATTATGATCAATATCAAATAATAAATGTCTTTTTACTAAAGAGAAATAGTGAATAATGACGAAAAAAAAAAGTACGAGTTATATATATATATTATATATAAATCTTGTTTAGGAAAGAAATCACGATGGCGTTGGCACATAATTCTCGAATGATACAAAACAATATCGAATACGTAAAAACTGTCTTTTTCGACGAAAATAATTAATCGAGAGATGACGGCGTTAGGAACGATATTTCAATCGCGATGAATATAAATATGAGAGAAATCAAGATGGCGATGGCACGAAGAATAATAATTTCTCGTTTATCGATGAATAAAATATTACGATAAAAAATATTATATTATATTATTATCGATGATATAAAATATTTTTGATTAATAT
>JACDQD010000155.1:22500-35000 GCA_019843655.1 Lethocerus indicus
ATCGAGAATTTTAGATTTCCGCGAAATAATATCCAATCTACGGTATTTCCGTTATGCCGACAATTTCGGCCGTTCCGAATATTCGGTTTAATTTTTTCTTCGATTTTTACCGATTCGTTAAATTTTGCGTCTCAAATACGAAATTTACCGTAGATCGAAACGGGGTTGGGGTGGGGTGGCGGGGGTGGGGAACGAAAAATGATCGTAAAACAATTAGAAAAATATATATTGGACAATTTAGAAAAAATACATGATAGAATTTGGTCAGTGCGTCGGTAGAAGGGAAACAAAAAAAAAAAAAAAAAAAATGCCGTATAATTATATAAATATTTATGTGTCGAGCGAAAAAATAACTACCGAAACGCGAGATCGGAAGGAAATTCGATTTAAACGTGAAAGGCTTTCGAAATATCGCACCGAGGTAAATTCAATCTAACCGAGGGATATTTATATAGTATAGAGTCGGGCGACGTACGGGCGACGTTTGCCTCGGCGGCGGCGGATGGGTCGACGACGACACCTGCGGCTGCTGCCTCAGGCTCACCTGTCCCTGCGCCGTCGGACTCTGAAGGCCTGCGACAGAGAGAGAGAGAGTGAGAGACAACACACAAAACCTGACGTATATAACGCGCAGATAACGAAAAATTACGTATATATATTTTACGCCGGAAATACACACCGTCGAACATCAACTGATTGTGGTGATAGCGCTGTTGGTAGTACATCTGGTGTAGGTGGTGGAGCGCTTTCGCCGCCGCCGCCGGCTGCTGCTGCTGCTGCTGCTGCAGTTGGTGCTGCAGCTGCTGGTGCTGCATCTGCTGCAGGTGCGCCGCCTTCTGCTGCTGCTGCTGCTGGTGGACGGTGTGCGCTTGAGCGGCGCCGATTCTCTGCTGTTGCGACGGCGCGACGCCGCCACCGCCCATCATCCGCTGTTGGTTGGGGACCGGCGGCTGTTGGTGCGTCGCCAGGCCGACCGGTATACCGGCTGGTATCGAAAATAAAAAATTATATTACTATACAACGTAATGGGTCGTACGACGATATCGGTTTCATTCATCGATCGGACCCTTTCAGGACGAAAAAAAAATACAGACTGTACCTTTCCGTAAACCCCCGAAAAGACGTCACGACGCTTTTATAAGCGAAAATAATAAAAAAATAAATTTTATATACCAATTTTGAGGTCTGCGAGGGTTGGAATACCCTGCAGTAGGTTTCGTCGATGTTTGAGGTCTTTCGGTAGTTTGTTACTCGCCCGTCTTCAGTAGCAGTTCACACTGCGGCCGGCGCTACTGAAGCGGTGAGGAGACAGCGCTACTGAAGACGTGAGGGGCGGGGAGAGACGGAAACATGACGGAACTACAGATTTTTTCTTTTTTTCGTTACACCGCAGACCCCCCCCCGAAAAAAAACTGCGTTATCGGAAGGAACGGTTTTACATAAATTATTTTCGTACGTACCGGTCTAGGTAACGACAGAATAAAAACGTCGCCGTCAAACCCCGAAATGACCACGAAATTTGTGCCGGATTCACGAAATTGGACGGGAAGGTCGGTTTTTTATTTGGCCCCCAAATATAATATTTTGCGGACCAATCGGCCCGAAACAACGAAACATAAATTTACGGCGGCGGAAAGGTCGAACCTTGCGGATAGGAGGCGGCGGAGGCGGTATCATAAGCGCGCCCTGCGCCGGCTGCTGCAGCTGAAGATGCTGCTGCTGCTGCTGCTGTTGGAGAAGATGCTGCTGTTGCTCCTGTACGCCTGCTGCTGCTGCTGCTGCGGCTGCGACTGCACGAGCGGATTCTGTTGTTGTTTCTGTTGGGCGTTGTTCGTATGGTCGGATTTCGGCGCCGGATAGTCGTGTCCGTCGACTTTCAGTACGGCGAAATTGGTTAGCGGCTAACGGGGGGGAGGAAAAAAAATTAAAAATAATACGGATCAAAGTACAGAAAATACGAAAAAAAAAAAAAAAATGTTTTACGAACCTCGAATCAGAGCGTCCATGTTGTTCACGATCAGGTTAATCGTGACCGGAAATTCAGGATTCGGTATCTGGCTCTTTTGAATTCGTATCTTGTTTATGTGCGAACATATGTGCCTGTTCGTTGGGGGAGGAACGAAAAAAAAAAAAATTAATATACAGATCGATAAACGATGAACGAAAAACGTTCCGATTTTCCGAAAATTTTACCGAAATCCACGACTCACTGTTTTCCGTAGAGAAGACAGTTGTTGGAATTGTAGGCGAGCATGTTGCGTATAAATTCGGAACAGTGCGCGAACTGCGCCAGATTGGTCATCAGTAGGCGTTTCTGAGCGCGGTGGACGTCTAGCTTCGACGAGCACGCCTCGTTGACGGCGAACATCAGCTCTTTGCCCGTCCGACTTATACGTTCGGTCAACCTTCGACGGACAGAAAAAAAGAGAGAGAGAGAGAAAAAATATCGCGAAACCGATTTTTTTTGACATTATCGCCGATATTTTTTAAAATTTAAAAAATTCGAAACCGTCCCCCTCACCTCGTCACGATCTCTTTGATCTCCTTCAGAAGTTCCGATTTCTTATCGACAATTTTCTGAGCTCGCTCTTCGAGCACGTTCAGGCCGGCGGTGACGACTTCGGATTTATATCTGAAAAACGACAAAAAACCGGTTTTAAAAAAAAAAAATTCGTATCTAAACTATAACTTATATATATATATACTGACTGTACGTCGGTGAGAAGTGCGATAAGTTCTTTTTTGGCGTCGTCGGCGATTTCGTTGACGTAGCTGTACTTGTGCTCCCTGTGATAGGGCGATAGCTGGCAGTCGCGACACGTCATAACGTCGCACGACATGCAGTAGAGCAGCAGCAGTTCCTGCGGCCGAAAATACCATAAAAATACAACTCTATTTATATATATATATGGGATGTATTTTATTTATTTACTTTCGGATGAGTCGGACACGGATAGTTTTCGAAACGCGACCTCTCCTTCCGAGTGCAGACGTCGTCCTTCGGCCTAATTATGTGGTCTTTCGTGCACGCCAACTGTTTGTGGGCCTGCGACAAAAAATAAATAATTACGGCAAAAAAAATAAAAAAAATAAGAGCAGTAGTCAGGGGGGAATATTGTCGCCGTCGTATTACTTACTGTCGTGCACGCTTCGCATATATAGTCGCGGCAATTGTCGCACCAATCTGTCGCGTTTATGTCCGGACAATTGCTGCACTTTATATCGTTCGCGTCATCGTTCGACTGTTGTTGTTGTTGTTGTTGTGTTGAGTCGTTGTTGTTGTTGTCGTATGATCGGCAGAATCGCCGTTGTTCGGCTCGGCCGAAGAGGAAGACGTCCTGATGGCGGGCGGCGGCGGCGGAGGAGGAAGGGCGCCGACTTCGAGTAGGAATTTATTGTCGATCAGCCTGTCGGGGTGACTCGACACTTGGCAGAGCGGGCACACTTTTTTCGTCGCCCCACCTATATATATATACATAAAACAGTGTAACTAGCTTTATGTGCAATATGGGGCCGATATGAAAAATTTTCCAAGTGTAGCTCAATTAAATACACTTGTGGGTGCAATATATCTGAAAATATTTCAACCCTCCTTTTAGGGGCAAGTGTAGCTCAATTAAATACACTTGTGGGTGCAGTGTTGATCTGGAAAATTTTCGAAAAACCTAAATTTTCAATTTCAACCCTCCTTTTAGGGGCAAGTGTAGCTCACATAAATACACTTGTGGGTGCAATATGGTATCTGAAAATTTTAGAAAACCTAAATTTTTCGATTTCAACCCCTCCTTTAGGGGCAAGTGTAGCTCAATTAAATACACTTGTGGGTGCAATATGGGGCCGATATCTGAAAATTTTCAAAAACCTAATTTTCAATTTCAACCCTCCTTTTAGGGGCAAGTGTAGCTCACATAAATACACTTGTGGGTGCAATATGGGGCCGATCTGAAAATTTTCGAAAAACCTAAATTTTCAATTTCAACCCTCCTTTTAGGGGCAAGTGTAGCTCAATTAAATACACTTGTGGGTGCAATATAATATATCTGAAAATTTTCGAAAACCTTTTTCAATTTAAAGGGGCAAGTGTAGCTCACATAAATACACTTGTGGGTGCAATATGGGGCCGATATCTGAAAATTTTCAAAACCTATATTTTCGAATTTTCAACCCTCCTTTTAGGGGCAAGTGTAGCTCACATAAATACACTTGTGGGTGCAATATGGGGCCGATATGAAAATTTTCGAAAACCTAAATTTTCAATTTCAACCCTCCTTTTAGGGGCAAGTGTAGCTCAATTAAATACACTTGTGGGTGCAATATGGGGCCGATATCTGAAAATTTTCGAAAAACCTAAATTTTCGATTTCAAGGCCCTCCTTTTAGGGGCAAGTGTAGCTCACATAAATACACTTGTGGGTGCAATATGGGGCCGATATCTGAAAATTTTCGAAAAACCTAAATTTTCAATTTTCAACCCCTCCTTTTAGGGGCAAGTGTAGCTCACATAAATACACTTGTGGGTGCAATATGGGGCCGATATCTGAAAATTTTCGAAAACCTAAATTTTCAATTTTCAACCCCTCCTTTTAGGGGCAAGTGTAGCTCAATTAAATACACTTGTGGGTGCAATATGGGGCCGATATCTGAAAATTTTCGAAAAACCTAAATTTTCGATTTCCAGGCCCTCGTTTTAGGGGCAAGTGTAGCTCACATTAATACACTATATATATATATATTTTACCTTGGGCCGAGGTGGCGGCGACGTCGGCCGCGCACCCCTCGCGCCAGCTGAGCAGGCAGGCGGCGCAGACTGCGTGCAGGCACTCGAGCAGCTTCGACTTCTCGGTGAGAGCAAGCGGCGACGAACAGAATACGCATTTCTGTACGGCGACGAAGGAGAGCTCACCGGTCGCGTCGTCGTCCTCTTCTTCGTCTTCGTCTTCATCGTCGTCGTCGCGCATCGTCCTCAGCGCGCCGGCCGGCGTCGAAGAGGTCGGAGCTGCGGCTTGCGCCGCGGCTTCGGCCGCGGCCTGAGCTGCGGCTTCTGCTGCTGCTTGAGCTGCGGCTTCTGCTGCTGCTTGAGCTGCAGCTTCTGCTGCAGCCTGAGCTGCAGCTTCAGCCGCGGCTTGAGCTCGCGCTTCGGCCGCAGCCTGAGCCGCGGACGACGATATCGGATCGTCGGGCGAATCCCTCCGGTCGGAAATTTCGTCCAGGCTGCCCAAAAAAAAAATATACTATTACAGGTTTTTCGCGCGAGGTTTACATATCAATATCCATTCAGATATCGCGACTTAAAGCACCCGACGTTTTACGTACCCAAAAGATGCATCGTGCTTCGTTTACGCCACGGATATCGAACGAAACATACACCGATATATAACCTCCACCACGAGGTTATCAGTGGGGCGATATCGCCTCCGATACATATAAAAGCGTCAAAAAAAAAATAAATAATAAATTTCAAAAACGTATACTCAACCTCTTCCTTGAGCTCGATTATTAAACCTTCGCCGTCTGAATCTGCGGCGGCTGACACTTCGCGATCACCGTCCATTCTCTGTACACAAAAGAAAAAAAATATATATTATTTTACTTAAATTTTTAACTAATTTTTATTTAAATTTTTTGTTCCGAAATGTGTGTACAACCTGTTGAATATAAAAAATGGAACCCCCCCGCCACGGCCATATTCGCTGTAATTAATGTGGCATTTGTATAGTTGTAGATTGAAAAAAAATATAGTTTAAAAACAGGAATAAAACTGACAATTTTCTGTGTGTTTTATGCCGGATAGGGTTATTATTGTGGGGGTTTTTCCCCCACCGTTTTTTTTTATTTCCCGTGGGTATAAATTGTCAGATAGTCGTCAATCCCCGTTTTCAACGTAAACCGACTGTACACACCTACGGCAGCGTTTCCCTCGTCGGCGGACCTTCGTTTTCGCCCTTCGTCCTGGAAACGCCCGGAGACGGCGTCGTCCTCCGCCGGACGACGATTTGTTTGGACGCGAATTAACTGAGAAAATTTGGAGGAGGAGGAAAAAAAATAAAAAAATAAAATAAAATAAAACACTGGCCTCTCTACGAGGGACGCTCGTCTGCCGTGCCGAGCGGCGCCATATTTGGTGTCGCGCTCAACAATCGATACGCCAGTTTGGCCAACTTGGTCAAACGAAATAATTAAAAAACAAAAATATATATATATTATTATCCCAATATAAAAATATATAATACAGCATAAATTAGAATTAATAAATTGTATACGAATATACATTTGTATTAACCTACCCAATACGGTATATATAAATGTGCGGCACTATACACTGTTGACCTCCCCCCACTAATCTAATGGGGGTTTATATATCGATATCCGCTTAATTCGATACTCCGGACGACTGTCCATCTGGACCTATTTAAATTATAACGATTCAACCGACCGTCGCAATTAGCTCGTCTCCGAACGTCGTGTTCTAATATAATAAAGTGCGGGTCAAACTTTATATCCGGCGGTCGGGCGAAGCCCCCCCCCGTCCTTTTTTTATTGTCTTTTTATTATCTTTCGCCGCTCTCGAAGTGGTGGCCGAAAATTCGATTGGGCAGATTTAATTCTACAAATCCGTATTCAGGACACACACATATACTCTCTATCACCTTTCGTTCAAAAGACGTCACGCTTCTATAAGTAGAATAATAATAATAATAATAAAAGAAACAGTCGCCTGAAGTGTACGTCACGGTATCGAATGGAAACGCGGATTTCGATACATAACCTCGCCTGTTAGGTTAGGGCCCTATTCAGAATTTTAACCTAATTTCGATTTATCGATATACAACTTATAGTTTAAAATTTACTGTAAGGGCCCCCCCCCCAAATCGAGGTTATCGATGACGTATTCGATATATCGATATTGACGATCTGTGACGTCACTCGGTCGGCCATCTTTGTTTTTCACACATCGCCCGCCTTTATTGGGCGTCCGATTTTCTTTCAGTAGTGGGAGGGGAAAAAAATAAAGTGATTACGACGCGAAAAGAAATATACGTAAAAAAAAAAAATAATATAATAAAATTTAACCCGTCCGACGGGCCTCAATAAATTGGGTAGGCGTAAAACAAAGATGGCCGACCCGATGGCTGACGTCATCGATTCACGGGGTTAAAAAAAATGGCCTGACTGGCGAGGTTATGTATCGATATCGCGTGACGTCACCGTTTTTTTTTGTCTCTCCGTCATAACCTAAAAAACTTTGGGAAACTATAAATTGTGGGAAAAAGGTTGAATTTTGTGATCTTCTTCCCCACCACAAGGTTTGAGAGACGTCGATGGATCGGATGGAACGGGTTGGGGGGTGGTGGGGGTTATTTCGACCCCTCCCAACCCCATCGATGACGTATAATTTCGAGACCGTAATCTCGAGACTCGGCTCTCGATGTATCGAATAGACCTGCGCACTGAGCTTGTGTGGGGGTGGGGGAGGGGGAGGTCTCGTTCGTGACATTCGGTGAGAGAGAGAGAAGAGCTTTGGCCGGGGAGGGTGGGGTGGAAGGGGGTGGTTTTCCGGGACATTGATCGAACCTCGACGACGTCCGAGAGGGGTCGCGACCCCCCCCCCCCTACGCACCCTCAACTGCCCCCCTCCCCTCCGTGTGTCCGCGTATGTGTGTGTGCGTGCGGGAAAACTATACAGCCGCCGGGGTCTCTCTGTATACTCCTCCGGGGGGGAGGAGGAGGAGGAGGAGCAGGAGGAGCAGCAGCAGGAGGGAGGAGGAGGAGGAGGAGGAGGGAATTTTTAGACGGAGAAAACCTCTCCTTCTTGGAGAGGAGGGCGCAAAAGTCAACCCCCCCCCCATCGGGTCGTGGAGGGCTGACGGCGTTGGGAACGCTCAGTGGAGGAAAATGTTATACCTAATTCGGGTGAGGTTGTACAGTGAATCTCGAGAAAAAAAAAATAGCTGTAAATATCCTCCCCCCCTCATATTATAGGGGTTGAAAGACAGGGAAGGTTTCAATAGGTGTGCGGTTATAAATATATCGGTTCGAATTTTCAGGCACGACAACATCTTCGGGGCGCCGATTCTCCGCTAAACGAAATTTCTGTTTCAAAGCGGGGAAGGTTAATGGCACGCGTTCGTTATAAAAAATATATCGAAATTCGGCGTTGTACAAATTTTTAATTTTACATACGGAAAAATTTCTCCGATCGTTATTATTGGCCCTTTCTGTAGCGGTGGACGGCGAAATTTCCGTCAGATTTGCGCGTTTCATTTCGGAAGACGGGGAAGGTTTCAATAGATCCGTGTGCGGTTATAAATATATATCGGGTTGGAATTTTCACCTACGTCGACGTCTTCGGCACGATTCTTCGATAAGCGAGAATTTCTGTCGGATTCGAGGAGTCGAAAGACGGGGAAGGTTTCAATAGGTGTGCGGTTATAAATATATCGGGTTGGAATTTTCACCTACGTCGACGTCTTCGGCACGATTCTTCGATAGGCGAAAATTTCTGTCGGATTCGAGGAGTCGAAAGACGGGGAAGGTTTCAATAGGTGTGCGGTTATAAATATATCGGGTTGGAATTTTCACCTACGTCGACGTCTTCGGCACGAGAATTTCTGTCGGATTCGCATTTCAATAGAAAGCGGGGAAGGATTACAATACTAGCGTTCGGTTATAAAAATATATCGGTTGTAAATTTTAATTTTGCGTATAAAATTCTCGATCGTTATTATTCGCGGTGCGATGGGCCTTTAAAGCCGGCGTCCTTCAGGCCGAATAAAAGCGATTATTGTGAGAGAAGCGAATTTATCGTACCTAAAATACGTGTGAAACCGTCCTACGGTTTAGCGCGATTAAAAAATATATTAAACGCGCGCTTTTGGTGAATCTACTTCGCAAGGTTGTTAACCTAATGCAGATCTATTTCTAAAAAACATATATACGGATCGGCTACGAAAATAAACTGTTCGACTGAATACAATTGTATTTTTGGTAATTTCGTTTAGCGATTACCGACAGAACTACTAACACTGTTATAAACTAATTTGTGGAAAACCTAAATTTTCAACCTGACGAAATCGGCCCCCCGGAGGAGGCGGTTTTTCGGAGGGAAAATCGGCCCTTAAAAGGGGCGAAATCGGTCCTGAAAACTTCGGTTTTCAGGAGCAAAATCGGTCCTGAAAAGGGCGGTTTTAAGGGGGTAAAATCGGCCCTGAAAAACGTCGGTTTTCAGGGGCGAAATCGACCCTGAAAAGTCGGTTTTACGGAGAGCGGGGTTTTCAGGATCGATCTTTAAAAAAAAAACCTTATAATAATTACAATATTATTTTCAATAAACTATAGTGTTTACACAACGGTATAACCTCAATTTAACCTGCCTCGTGTCGAGCGGTGAAAATTGATGCGAAAACAAATTATTTCAGCGCCGTTAAAAAAGGAAATACTAAATATTATTTAGATATTTCGAATATTCGAAAGCTATACAATTTTTTTTTTTTTTTTAATTCTAATTTTTCTCTCTTTCAGATCGAACCTCGATCGTGCAAGTAGACGTCTCTTTCGCCCTCATCGAATCGACAGATTATTCTTCTTTTTTTTTTCTGTTTTTCTGGGGCGAAAAAAGGGCGAAAAACGGTGTCGGTTATAATTGGAAAGAGAATCGCCGTTAAAATGGGCAGTTCGTCTTCCAAATTCAAGAAGTATATACAACACGGCGATGAATTTGCTGCTATGCAGGTATTCCTATATATAATAATCATTTTATTTATTTATATATATATATATATATATATATATATATATATAGGGTTAAAATGCAGAATACGGGGGTTGATAATCGGCTTTTTTTCTATTATTATTATTTTGCTTATAGAAGCGCCGACGTCGGTTTTCCGCGCCGTTACGGAAACGTCGAATATATATTTTTTTTGACAATATATTAACAATAATATAGGAGCTAAACTCGGCTTTGTCGGGTATAGCGATAGAATTCGATATTTGATCAATATATATATATATATATATATTAATTATGCAATATCGAATGAACCATATATCGATATATAACCTCACATGTCAGGTTATCGGTGAGGGCCTCGTATTCCGCATTTTATATTATAATAATACAGGATATTAATAATAATATAGGAGCTAAACTCGGCTTTGTCGAGTTTAGCGATAGAATTCGTTATTTGATCAATATATATATATATATATATATATATTTATATATATATATATATATATATATATATATATATATATTAATTATGCAATATCGATTGAACCATATATCGATATATAACCTCACATGTCAGGTTATCGGTGAGGGCCTCGTATTCCGCATTTTATATTATAATAATACAGGATATTAATAATAATATAGGAGCTAAACTAAAGCTTTATAATGTATAAATTCGATATTAGATCAATATATATATATATATATATAGGAGAATATATTTTTAATTTTATTTTTATAACCTCCCTGCGGTTTTCGCGCGCATGATACATCAGAGTTAGCGAACTCAGGAAGAATTGGATCGAACCTGAGCTACGGTAATCACCATCACAACGCGCTTCATTACGGCCGAAACACGGCATGAAGCATCTGCTCAGGTATATAATAGATTTTATTTATTGATAAAAAAAATTCCCGCAATATCCACAAAAATACAATTTTTTGTAAAAGCGTAAAAAAAACTGTTTATTTTCCGGCGCTATAGGCGAAGTTGACGCGCGATAAACAACGTTTTCGCTAGTTGCTTTCGGCGTCTTCAGACGAAAAGGTTTCTCCTCTACGCCTACTTTTTCGGTGTCTGCAAGTCCGAAATCGTCTCCGACTTTATGCCTATCGTCAGACGCATAGCGCGGTTTAGGTAAAACCTCTAATTCTCTCATAATTATGCAGCTGTTGTCCGAGCGATAGATATCTTTCGGAAAACCGAATCGTCCTCACGTATCCAGTATTTGGGGCTCACGAACGATGCGCGTTAAAAATTTGAAAATAAGCAATGAGCTACGGACTTTCATAATCGAGTCTTGAGCTCGTGAATCTGGGCGGAATTCGAAAAAAAACCCCGCTGACGGAGGGCGATATTATACCGCAACGACATCGTAATTAAATCTGTGATACTCTTAGGTATATTCTTGCCGTAAAAGCGGCTTTTTGTCAAGCCGTTCCGGAACAGGATGAAATTTTGGGATCTGATCGGAGTTGACAATTTACGGCGCGGCCCGTCAAGGATATATTCGGTGCTTTAACCGTTTCCGATCGGCGACTTTGTTTGCGAAATCGTCACGGAGACATAACTCCAGCGATGTCGACCGGCGTTTTGGCGGCCAGACGAATATTTTACAGGTTCATTTCCAACATGAAACCTGTCTAAGAACATTCTGAGCGTAATTTTGGGTATGCGTGTATAAAAAAATTTCGGCGAGTTATTTTGTCGTCTAGATCTTGCGTTATAACGAGGAACAGGCGGAGAAACAAAAATGCGTTTTATATATATATATTATGTTGTTGGAAGGATGTTCCTGAGCGACCTGGCGACAACCCGAACAAGAGGAATGGTCTAGCAGCGTACTGCATTCGGCATGCAGCCTCGGCCAGCAGCACCAGCAGCAGCAGCAGCAGCGCAGTGCCCGGCGTCTGCGTCTGCACAGGGCGTATTCGGCGCGAGGAGAGGAAGGCGTCGTGCGTCACACTGCTGTTGCCAGAAGCGGCGGACCCGCACCTCAACACCGGCGAGAGGGAGAGGTCGGCGTCAACGCGCCAGGACAACGTCAGGCGATTTTCAATTTTCGAATTTTCCGCCCCTTTCAGGCGCAGTTCCGTTGATACACTTGCGGGTGCAATATGGGGCGATCCGTTGAAAATTTTCGAAAACCTAAATTTTCAATTTCAACCCCTCCTTTTAGGGGCAAGTGCCAGCTCACATTAATACACTTGTGGGTGCAATATGGGGCGATCTGAGAAAATTTTCTAAAAAACCTAAATTTTCATTTTCCAACCCCTCCTTTTAGGGGCAAGTGTAGCTCACATTAATACACTTGTGGGTGAATATAGGGCCGATATCTGAAAATTTTCAAAAACCTTAATTTTCATTTCCAACCCCTCCTTTTTAGGGGCAAGTGTAGCTCACATTAATACACTTGTGGGTGCAATATGGGGCCGATATCTGAAAATTTTCGAAAAACCTAAATTTTCGATTTCAAGGCCCTCCTTTTAGGGGCAAGTGTAGCTCACATAAATACACTTGTGGGTGCAATATGGGGCCGATATCTGAAAATTTTCGAAAAACCTAAATTTTCAATTTTCAACCCCTCCTTTTAGGGGCAAGTGTAGCTCACATTAATACACTTGTGGGTCCAATATGGGGCCGATCTGAGAAAATTTTCTGAAAACCTAAATTTTCAATTTTCAACCCCTCCTTTTAGGGGCAAGTGTAGCTCACATAAATACACTTGTGGGTGCAATATGGGGCCGATTTGTGAAAATTTTCGAAA
>JACDQD010000155.1:42500-45669 GCA_019843655.1 Lethocerus indicus
TTGTACGAAAGGTTGAATTTTTGTAATTTTCAGTAAATTATCCGGTCCTAGAGGCATATTCTCTCGCGATTCGTACATATCTTGAGCAAAATTCTGTTTCGTTCGATATCGAGACCGATTTCTGTTTCAACTTTCGTCGTCGTAAGCTATCGATTGTACGAAAGGTTGAATTTTTGTAATTTCGACTAAATTATCCTGTCCTAGAGGCATATTTTCTATCGCGATTCGTACATATCTTGAGCAAAATTCTGTTTCGTTCGATATCGAGACCGATTTCTGTTTCAACCGTCGTCGTCGTAAGCTATCGATTGTACGAAAGGTTGAATTTTGTAATTTTCAGTAAATTATCCAGTCCTAGAGGCATATTCTCTGTCGCGATTCGTACATATCTTGAGCAAAATTCTGTATTGTTCGATATCGAGACCGATTTCTATTTCAACGTCGTCATAAATAAGCTATTGATTGTATAATTGAATTTTGTAATTTCGACTAAATTATCCGGTCCTAGAGGCATATTCTCTGTCGCGATTCGTACATATCTTGAGCAAAATTCTGTTTCGTTCGATATCGAGACCGATTTCTGTTTCAACCGTCGTCGTCGTAAGCTATCGATTGTACGAAATGTTGAATTTTTGTAATTTCGACTAAATTATCCGGTCCTAGAGGCATATTTTCTATCGCGATTCGTACATATCTCGATCGCACTTTCTGGACTGTTGTGCTTTGCAAAATTCTGTATTGTTCGATATCGAGACCGATTTCTGTTTCAACCCGTCGATAAATCGTAAGCTATCGATTATACGAAGATTGAATTTTTATAATTTCGACTAAATTATCCGTTCTAGAGGCATATTCTTTCTGTCGCGATTGTACATATCCTGATATGTAGCAAAATTCTCTTCGCCGTGCATGGCGTGCCGAAACCAGCAGACGGCCGAACTGAGCGGTTCCTCCACTGTACACCGGTTCAGAAACCACGAGAACAGCCCGGCGTCTCGAAGGCCCTGTTGAACAGCGTCAGACAGAAGATGGAATACTCGCTGCCGCTTACCGCGTGAGAGTGAGCATTTTCCCCAATCATCCCTACACTATACTATATATATATATGGCTGGTGGCGTATAATTAGCGTCACCGTCCGTGAGGAATCCGGCTGTCTGAAATCGTCGGGGGCGGTCGCAATTGCTGAAAGCGGCGCCGGATACTCTGCGGTTAAATGCGTCTCACGGCTACTACCTCGAGACAAGCGGCTACAATAGGGCGATATTGAATTTATGCAGGTAACTCTACATCTTATATATATATATATATATATATTTTTTACTTTTTATATATATTATCAAGAATAACTTAGAATATTGAAGGAATCTTAAAGAAAGGTAGTTTTTTAACGAAATTCGAAACAAAAAAATGTTAAACCAAGTGTTTTATTTTATAAATACGAAACGATCAGTGACAGAATATATCAGCTGATATATATATATATATATATATATATATATATATATATATATATATATATAAAACATATTCCATTCACAGTACATGATATATCGGTCGAAACGGTAACCGAATACCTTGTTCGGCCATAATAACTGTCGTCAACGTAAAGCGCTCATAGCAGTCGATATAGGAAATTATTGAAATTGAGCATGATCGTTTATATTTTCTAACGGAAAAAATATCTCTCTGGCGAATGTCGAATTTACATTAAATGAAATTTTAGCCGGCGTCGAATATTTGTGTCGGTTTGAAAGAATCATTATTTACTTTTTTTTATATATATTATCAAATAATTTAGAATATTGAAGGAATCTTAAAGAAGGTAGTTTTTTTAACGAAATTCGAAACAAAAAAATGTTCGACAAAGTGTTTTTATTTTTTATAAATACGAAAACGATCAACTGACAGAATATATCAGCTGATATATATATATATATATATATATATATATATATATCAATATATATGAATATATTGATTTCTTCTAATTTAATGCAGCAGCGTTATACTTTTGTCAATAGCCCAGGCGTCATATTTTTGTCTAGATTTTGAAGAATAATTATTTTACTTTTTTATATATCATAAAACCTAGAATATTATACTATTATATAACTTAGAATGACATTATATATATATATGTATATTTATATTTGTTATTAGCGGAATCTTAAAGAAAGGTAGTTTTTTCAGGAAATTAAAAAAAAATGTTAGACAAGTGTTTTATTTTATAAATACAAAAACGATCAAAGCTGATATATATATATATATATATATATATATATATATATATATATATATATATATATATTTGGTCTGTTTGAAAGAATAATTATTTTACTTTTTTTGGACTGTTCTAAATACGTAAATGGTGGATGTTTACTCGAGTCTCTGCGATGACAGATAGCCGTTTAAACCGGGAACCGTAAGTCGTACTGCGCGTTGAATCTTCGTTTTTCCGCTTTGCGTTTCAGAACGAGGCTGGAGGAGGTGACGAAAAGCTGTCGGAGATGGTCGCCCGGCGTTACCTGCGGACGCCGTAGCTCCGATCATACTTCAGGCGGCGGGTCTGGCGAGTACATAAGCGCCACGAGTTCTCGAGACCGTCTTCAAAAAGGCTGGCTGCCGCCAGCGTCCCGCCCTCGCAGCAGCAGCTGCAGCGCCTGCAGCAGCAGCAGCAGCAACCTCCCGCCATCCTCCTTCCTCCTCCTCCTCCGCACCCCACCACCACCACCACCACCTGCAGCACCACCACACACGGCAGCGGCAGCAGCAGCAGCAGCAGCAGCAGCACCATCCGAGGAGAGGAGGTCGTACAGGCTGATCGGGGAGCCCATACCGCAGGTATCGGCTTTTAGGCACCCATATATATATATATATATATATATATCTTATTATCAACCCTGGCAGAACACTTTTATTAGGCAGCGTAAGCTCAAACACATTTTTTTTTTCAATCGTTTACGATACCACACAATGTCGATTGTAACCTTGTATATTTGGAAGTGAATTATAGCATTCGACCACAGTTTTGCAAAAAAAAGAAAACCGTGATTCGCCTACATATCGGCAAATATCGGACGAATCTAGAATTATATATATATATATATATATATATACATATATATATATATATGTATGTCTGTATGAAATTTGATATAGAAGAGCATT
>JACDQD010000156.1:0-44884 GCA_019843655.1 Lethocerus indicus
GTTCGAGAGAAAAAACGGTTTTATGAATTTTCCACTCGGTTAAAAACAATAAATATAGAAACGGTGATAAGGTTTTTCGTGTTTTTCTACGAATGAAAGAAATGACTACGGCCTCCCCCGAACGATATTATTATCTTCGCAAGTCGTCAAATACATCCGTTCTCTTATATATTTCTGTTTTTCTTTATTTTTTTTTTGGTTTCCGTTCCGAGTTCAGAGGAAATATTCGGCCTGCGGCTTTTTCGACGGAATACCTCGGCTCTCCTGCGGCGCCGCTTCGAATATCGTAAAATCTCTCTGCAAGTGTTCGTTCAGCTCCAGTATCGAGCGACGCTTCCGCACCTGAAACGACAACGTTAACGAACGATTAATTGCTTTTTTTTCAGGACTGTTTTCCAATTTTTTTTATAAAAGAATTTAATACAAAAAAAAAAAAGAAAAAAGTGGGACAACCCCCCTCTTTCTTTTCTTCGAGTGATACGGACACACATTTTCGCACTAACGATAATTGAATATACGAAAAATGATGGACATAAAATGATGGAGATAAAATAATAATAATAATAATAAAAGGGAAGGTGACGGTCGAGTGGCCGAGATAACAATCTCAAAACTGAGAGGTCTGTCGTTCGATTTTCAACAAAGCAGCTATTGAGAATTTATAATTATATGAACACTAAGAATTATATCATTTTCGACTGATGTAAAATAGTGAAACTGTTTTAAAATGTAAAAAAATTTAAACATTTACTTCAACGAAATCGTGTCTATTTCTAAAGGTGAACAAATAAAAATTACCGTAACTGAAGACAACAGTAACGGTCGACCCGTTATTAAGTCGTTATAACCCGGGAAGCAAATATATATATATATATATATATATATATATATATATATATATATATATATATATTTAGTGGATATTTCACCTGTTAAACTTATGATTTTTAAAATCTAGCCATCCTCCCCGATATTGTATTTCAATTTTAAAAATGTTTTTTATTAATCGAATGAAATAAATATTCGCACAAAAAGTACTGTATAATGCAATACCGGATTTCATTTTATGTACACGCTTTATTTGTCATCCCTTTGTACGCCGTAACCAATTTGAATTTACAAATAATATAATTCAAATGTTCACTCTACATGGTTATAACGATATTGTCTGCAGCGCAACTGATTCTTAAATTTTGAGTCAGATAATTTTTTTTTTAATACGTTTAACGACTTTACGTTCCAGGACTAGCCATGCGGCATTTATACTTCAAGCACTGCATATATTATATTTGTTCGATCTCCTATTTCTTCCGTGACCCGATATAGAGCGTAAAAGTTTCCGACATCGCGACAATTTTCTAACGCCGTATTACATTATGTCGACCCAGCAATAAATTCGCCAGTAAAAGCTG
The DNA here is from genome assembly GCA_019843655.1 of Lethocerus indicus. Lineage (NCBI taxonomy): Eukaryota > Metazoa > Arthropoda > Insecta > Hemiptera > Belostomatidae > Lethocerus > Lethocerus indicus. The sequence goes on from JACDQD010000156.1 coordinate 1,413, forward strand.
TTGTATTGGGCCGATTTCTTCGCGGATCAAACCGTTCTCGATTGCCCGCCTTATTAGTATCCGCACGAAGTGTAGAGACGCTAAAATAAATTGACACTTTTCCTAGATTTTTAGGCCGACGAAATTTTGAATTTCCGGTCGAGATGTGTCAAGACAACCGGTTTACGATAATGTGTCCGACTGACGATTTGTTACACGTTCGGGCGTCGTTAGGCCTCGCTGGTTTTTTTTTTATCTTCTCAACCGACGAGGTACTATAAAGGATATAAACGAAGTATATACAGAGTATTTATTGCGATCGGAAAGTGTCAGGCTCTCGCGCAAGAATATATAATTTAATATACCTGTTTTGTGGTCTGCGGGGTTGGAATACTGTAGGTTCGTGATGTTTCTGTCTCCTCTCTCGCTACCGGTTTGGTCTTTTGCTAGACCGGTTTCAGCGGCCGCTCGCCATCTTCAGTAGCGCTGTGTCACTGTCACTGTTGTGGCACTTTGGATGTTTTTTTGGGCATCCTCACCGCCCACTGTCACATGTACTGTCAGCGCAGCGCATGCTGCACACAACGGAGGGACTGACACTAGCGACTACTGAAGAGGTGGCGAGCGCCGACAAACCGCAGTCTAGCAAAGTTTGTCGGCCGCCATCTTCAGTAGCGCCCTGTGTCACTGTCACTGTTGTGGCATTTTGTGGATGTTTTTGTGGGGCATCCTCACCGCCCACTGCGTCACTTTCACATGTACTGTCAGCGCAGTGAGGATGCGCCCAAAAAACATCCACAAAGTGCCACAACAGTGACAGTACAGGCGCTACTGAAGATGGAGAGCGCCACCTGCAAACCAGTCTAGCAAAGACCGAACCGGCAGCGAGGAGACAGAAACATCACGGACCTACGGTGCAACAAAGCATCTCTGCGCGAGAGGTAAAGGTAACGAAGACAGGGCTCGGTCCTGAATACTCGGGGTTAAGAAGCAGATCTGTCTACACCCGACTATAGAACGCACACGCCAGGGCCCGCGTCTTGTTAACGTGTTTTTGGGGATGTTGTTTGTTCGCCCCAACGCAAAAGTGACTGACAAACACAGCTAAGAAGATGGCGGGTGGCGAAACGGTCTAGTCGAAAGACCCAGAGGAGACGGAACGCAGGCCCAGACGACAAAACAGTAGGCGGTTTAGGTGGTGCCCGTTACCTGTAACAGTAGTTTGGCGCCGACCAGACCGTCAGGACGGTCTCGTTGAAATGCCACTTGTAGCCCTCCATGACCAGTTGGTGCGCCCGACAGATCATTTCGATGTCGTTGGCGGCGTTGAATTGGGCGACGACGTCCGAACCGAACAGGTAGCCGGGCGCCCCCGGGCTCACTCCCCAGCCCTGAGTGTCTGATCCAAAACAGAACACAGTATACAGTCAAACAACGAGTTCGCTTAAATCGATCAAGAACAAATATCGCGAAATAATAAAATGTACCGCGACTTTTGTATCGCTTCGCCTTCTCGCTGATTCGGTCTTCGGTTGTTGACTGAGCCGGCCGCCATCCATCTTCAGTAGCGCTGTGTTAGTCAATTGGCACTTTGGATGTTTTTCGGCATGTCACTTTCACTAGTACTGTACAACATCCAAACTGCCAAATTGACCTTTACCGAAAATGGCGAGAGCGGCCGAAACCGATCTGGCAAAAGGCGAAACCGCGAGAGGAGACAGAACGCCTAAACCTTCGTATTCCAACTGAGGCATAAAACAGTATACAGTCGAATAATGAGTTCGGCAAATCGATTAAGAACAAATATCGCGAAATAATAAAATGTCCCGACAAACTACTACTACTGTACCGCAGAATTTTCTGTGTTTTTCTGGGCTGATCGGTCTTGCTGCTGGACCGGTTTTGGCCATCTACATCTTCAGTAGCGGTGTTAGCAATTTTGGCACTTTGATGATTTTCGGCATGTCACTCACTAGTACCGCTGACGGTACGACATCCAAACTGCCGAAATTGACCGCGCATCAAAATGGCGAGAGGCCAAACCGACCGGCAAAAGGCGAACCAGAGAGGAGACAGAACACCACAAACCCACGGTATTCCAATGCCTCAGACATAACACAGTATACAGTCAAATAACGAGTTCATGCTAAATCGATTAAGAACAATATGGCGAAATAATAAATGTCCCGACAAACTACTACTACTGTACCGAGAATTTTGTGTGTTTCGCTTCTCTCGCTGGTTTCGGTTTTCGTGCTGGATTGGCCGCCTCGCCATCTTCAGTAGCGCTGTGTTAGTCAATTTTGGCACTTTGGATGTTTTTCGGCATGTCACTCACTAGTACTGTCGACGGTACAACATCCAAACTGCCAAATTGACCGCCACCGAAATGGCAGAGCGGCCGAAACCGATCCGCAAAGGCTAAACCAAGAGAGAAGATAGAAACGTACGAACCTACGGTATTCCAATCCTCGCAGACATAACACAGTATACAGTCAAATAATGAATTCGCGCCAAATCGATTAAGAACAAATATCGCGAAATAATAAAATGTCCCGACAAACTACTACTACTGTACCGTAGAATTTTCCGTGTTTCCTTCTTCTCTGCCGTTCGGTCTTTGTTGCTGGGCCGGTTTCGCCGCCGCCATCTTCAGTAGCGCTGTGTTAGTCAATGTCGGCACTTTGATGTTTTTCGGCATCCTCACTGTACTGTCAAACAGTACACATCCAAACTGCCAAAATTGACCGCCATGAAGATGGCGAGAGCGGCAAACCGATTTGGTAAAGGCGGAACGGCGAGAGAGACAGAAACGTACGAATCCCATTTATTCAAATCCCCTCCTCCTCAAGATATAATATGAGTTCGCAAAATCGACAGAACGAATATCGCGAAAATAATAAAATGTCCCGATAAACTACTACTACTGTACCGTAGAATTTTCCAGTGTAATTCTCTCGTTGGTCTCGTCTTTGTTGTTAATTTTGTTGTCGCCGCCATCTGTAGCGCTGTGTTAGTCACTGTGTGCGCTTTGGATGTTTTTGGGCATCCTCACTGCCCACTGTCAAACAGTACAACATCCAAACCAAAATTGACTAACACCGCTACTGAAGACGGCGAGAGCGGCCAAACCGATCTGGCAAATGCGAAACCGCGAGAGAAGAGAAACGCCACATTTTAAAAACACCAGACGACAAAACAGGTACGTTAAAATAGCTATACCTTCAGGATCCGACCAGAGAAGATCGCACATCGGCCCGTCGTGCGGCACTTCCTGTTTCCTGTCAATTGTCCGTATCTGATCCAACGTCTGAATCGACGGAGACAGCCCACCGTGAACACAGAATATCTGAAAAACAAATAGCAACTTATAAAACTGTTCAATTTGAATAATAAACCATTTCGGAAGGATTCTCTCCCATTTTACTATACTAAATAGCGTACATTTCGTGTGTTTCTGTCTCCGTCACGGTTCCGTTCGTTAGACCCGTTCCGCCACTTCGTCTTCAGGCCTGTGGGTCAATTTTTGCGGTTTCGATTTTTGTTGGATGTCACTGTCACTTGTATACGATTATTTGTCGAAAGACAGTGGGCAGTGGAGGATGCCCAAAAAAAACATCCAAATTGGTTAACAGTGACTGAAGATTAAGGAAGTGAAACCCAGCCAAAGACCGTGCAGCGAGAGAGGAGTCAGAAACGGACGAAACCCTACGGTATCCCAACCCCTATATCAGCCCCAACCCCGGTATCAACTCTTTGATACAAAAATAGAACGGAATTTGATGCGTCCAAAAATTATATTTAATTTGGCTCGACCAAACAGTCTTGTTCAACTTTTAGAAACAGAACATGTTATCGAATAATTTTTGAATCTAATAATATACCGCATATAAATCTTGGAGACGCGAATGCGTTCCGCGACCGGCGCATTAAATTAATGGCCTCTCCCAGTCTAGGGATTAAGAATGATACTGTAGGTTCGTGATGTTTCTGTCTCCTCTCTCGCCGGTTTGGTCTTCTGCTAGACCGGTTTCGGCCGCTCGCCGTCTTCAGTAGTCACTGTGTCAGTAGTCACTGTTGTGGCACTTTGGATGTTTTTCGGGGGCATCCTCACTGCCCACTGGGTCACTTTCATATGTACTGGTTTGGTCTTTCGCTAGACCGGTTTCGGCCGTTTGCCGTCTTCAGTAGTCACTGTGTCACGTCACTGTTGTGGCACTTTGGATGTTTTTTGGGCATCCTCACTGCCCCCCACTGTGTCACTTTCACATGTACTGGTTTGGTCTTTCGCTAGACCGGTTTCGTGTGACTACTGGACAGAGCGCTACTGAAGATGCATGGCGGTATTGCGGATGTTTTGTCTCCTCTCGCCGGTTTGGTCTTCTGCTAGACTGTTTCGGCCACTGCCGTCTTCAGTAGTCACTGTTGTGGCACTTTGGATGTTTTTAACATCCTCACTGCTGCACTGTGTCACTTTCACATGTACTGCAGTGTCTGTCAGTTTGTCAGTCGTTTATATATATATATATATATATATATATATATATATATGTGTTCTGTTATTGTTATTGGGTGTTATTTATGTTTGTCTTCGGATTTTGTTAATCCGTTTTCTGAGTGCGAGTCAGATTGTCGGAAGGGGATGGTGGGGTGGTGTTAAAGTGACACGGTGGGGCAGTGAGGATGCCCCCAAAAAAACATCCAAAGTGCTGACAGCGACAGACTAACACAGCGCTACTGAAGACGGCGAGCGGCCGAAAAACCGGTCTAGCAAAAGACCAAACCGGCAGCGAGAGAGAGGAGACAGAAACATCACGAACCTACAGTATATTCCAACCCCTCGCAGATCACAAAACAGGTATATTAAATTGATTAATAAGAATGATGTTTGATGGAAATTGCGGCTTATGCGACGTATTGTTTTTTTTAATTTTTAATCGGACTAGAAACAAAAAAAAATAAATAAATAATAGTGGACGCTTCGAAACTGACCTTGCCGTCGATTATAGCCGACAGGCTGAGGTAATCGAATATTTCTGTACAATATCGCCAGACTGCAATGCTGCCGTATTTTCTCAAACATTCGTCGTAAAATCCGTAAACCTGAGTTATTTGCCTCGATTCGTGATTGCCTCTAATCAGTGTTATTCTATCAGGATACCTCACCTGAAAGGGTGGACAACAGTATTAAAACCTTCGCGCTGCTAACGAGGAGTAAATAAAATCTTATTATTATTATTATATTCGTTACAAGTTGTAATGATTTATTAGACAGAACTATAAAGAATGAACGGTCATATGTTTGACCCCAAGACATGACGATGAGAACCGAATGAAATCAAACTTAAAAAAAAAAATAATTAAGCGAAAAATATCAAATTTTACCTTGAGTGCTAAAAGTAGTAGAAACGTTTCGACGCTGTAGAAACCTCTGTCGACGAAATCTCCCATAAATAGGTAATTTGTTTCAGGTACATCGCCACCGACTTTGAACAATTCTTTCAGATCGTAAAACTGACCGTGTATATCACCGCAAACCTGAATGAAAACGAAATATTTATATTTACACACACACACTTACTAGATTATTAAATGCTTTATGTTTAAAATAATTGGGATAAAATTGTCACTCACTGGAAGAACTAGATTTAAAGCTTTATGGTTACGAAATAATTGGGATAAAATTATCCACTCACTGGAAGAACTACGCCATATGGCTGACCCTGAATTGGGGAAAATGTTATAAAAAAAAAAAAAATTTTTCCATTTTTCGTCTTTCCTCAACAGCGATTCTATATCGTCGGAGAACTCTGTCGACGAAATTATATATATCGGACATTTTCTCGAAACTTTCTTTTCCGGGACCGCCGTCCTTTTTTTTTTCTTACATTTTAAAAAGTCCCGATCTAAGCGCATTCAACTTCACTCACCCACTCCGGATACGCGATATATTCGTATTGTGCGGCAAAATTTCCCCAACTCCGGTTCCAAATTATATTATTTACTATTATTATTACTACTGGTAATATTTACTCACTGTTACAGGTGAATCGACCCTTTGGACGTTGCTTTCTTCGACGAGAATTTCTCGCGCCTTCGCGCACAGCGCTTTCACTTCGGATTCTTTGATAATTTCGCACTTTTTCAACTGTTCAATCTGACGATCGAGATTGCTCGTGTCATCCATAATTATTTATCGAATTTCCTTAACTTGGACCTAAAAATAAAATTTCAATATATATATATATATATATATATATATATATATATATATATTAATCAGTTTACAGGGTTGAAATGCAATGTGGGGGAGGCCAGTTATAACCTATTCGGCGCGGTTATAAATAGATATCAGGTTAAATCAGTACGTGAATATAGCCGTTATTATTTCGCTTATCGGCTAGCGATTCGTACACCGCTTAAGATATATACAGAATTATCGATACAACCCGTTCGCCTCCCGAACCGCATTTTCACCTCTTTTAACCCTTTTTGCAGTGGAAGGCCGGAGCCGCTTAAAATCTGTCTTCAAACTCTCGAGGGCTCCGCCATGGAGACGATGCGAATAGTTTTCAGTTTTTAACGCGTAAGGACAAAACAAATTGTAAAAACTATGATATAGGATATTTCGCTTTCGGGCGACGGTGGCTCATGATTATTAAGCTCTCGATAACAGTTTTAGGACGCCTGCATTCCGCACTCGGATGCAAACGAGTCAAATCCTGTTATTTGGCAGTAGTTTATCCGTCGTTTTTATATTTCGAATTCGTATTTATATCCCCCCCGATACGGCGAATAAAAGAAAAATTTGTGAAAATTATAGCGATATCTACACGGTAGTAGCGACGAATTAGGATTTGAAATTTATAGCGAACATAATGTAAATAATATAGACGCTCTTAGCCGTGCGATAACGCCGACAATATCGAACTAAGCTACGAATCCGATTCTAACGATAGTGATATATATTTCCCGTGTTATACGACGATACGTACAGAGAGTTTGAAAGTGATATCGAGGGATCCGAAAGTGATAGACGGGAGAAAATGTAGAAGAGACGGACTTCGATATTTCACCTCGAAATGTGCCGGAACAACAAATTTCCGACGATACACTTTACGGATACATCGATCGATTCCTGTAATAAAAGAGACAAACGATAATACGTCCGGTACGAGTTGCCGGTTATTATAAATGAAAAAAAAAACCTTCGAGCGTAAAGGGTTACGGCGCCGTTCCCATACACAGGTATTTGACAGATTAAACTGCCCGGAAATTGTCGTTTATCGGAAATGTTTCATCCGCCAAACGCTATAAATACTGTACACTCTGAAACATCGAATCCGATTCTAACGATAGCGATATTTATTTCCTGTGTTATACGACGATACAATACCGAGAGAGTTTGAAAGTGATATATCGAGGGATCCGAAAGTGATAGACGGGAGAAAATGTAGAAGAGACGGACTTCGATATTTCACCTCGAAATGTGCCGGAACAACAAATTTCCGACGATATACTTTACGGATACATCGATCGATTCCTGTAATAAAAGAGACAAATGATAATACGTCCGGTACGAGTTGCTGGTTATTATAAATGAAAAAAAAACCTTCGAGTGTAAAGGGTTACGGCGCCGTTCCCATACACAGGTATTTGACAGATTAAACTGCCCGGAAATTGTCGTATATCGGAAATGTTTCATCCGCCAAACGCTACAAATACTGTACACTCTGATACTTCGCATAATCTTTCAGTTTATTGTAATAAATGAGTCCAATAAATTGGAGGGAAGGTAGCTAACATTTCCTGCCCCCAAGTAGATCCCTGTTGGGGGACAATCAAGTCGGATTGAAAACATAACCTGTTGAAATTCGACGGGGAATCAAATATTTGTATTCGCGACTAATCTATAAACGGTTGAGACAGGAAAAAAGGCGTTATCCGAGATTCTACTCACGCCGACAACAACTGTTCCTGGGCCTGGCTGGCGGTTCGGTAAATTAAACTGCCGGGCGGCGTTTCAATTGTCTACGCTGTACTACTAATTTTTTTTTTCAACTTCACGGAATATCACCAAAAAAACCGACACTTTTTTAACACTTTTTTTAAGGAGTGGCCGACCGACGTTCAAAACGGACGGGCCGAACGCAAACCGTAATGGAGTAGACCACTCTGCGAAGCTCAACTGGCCACTGCCTCCTCGAGCCGGCAATAAACGAACCTATCTATTGACCGCAATAAAATTCCTAATTATTTAAAGTAAAAAGAAATTAAATTCAATAAAAAATAAAAATTAGTAACTGTTATTGTTCGTAAATTTAAAACTGACGGAGTAAACAAAAAAATTATACAGTTATATATCCTCCACTAGTAGTCGTTATTCCCTACTCAATGCAGATTCACTGAAACCCTGAAGTATACAATTGAAGAATACTATCCCTTTTTTTTATATCCCATACCTGACTTGTAACTGTATTTATAAATTAATCGAATATTATAAACAGTATTTTTTTGGTGATAAACCGACTGTAATATTTCTTGCGAGCAATATAAAACTATCAGACTCGTAAAATTAGATTATTACGGGGGAGTAATAATGTTCTTAATATAATATTTTCACCAATACAACGGTGAATACCTCGTTCATTGCGCGTATTTTCCTTCGATCTGCGAACGACTCCCCACCGGCGATTCGTTCATTTCATACAATCCCAAATCGCCATTGGTGACAATAGCTCGTCCTCCAATCTCATTCGCGATTCCGTCCGATAGTCAATAATAAAATTTCCGTGTCGATTACCGCCATTGAAAATAAGGCACTTGGAAATAAATTACTGATGATTTAAATTTACCGAATATTTTCGATAGACTATCGTAGCGGTCAAAGATGCACAAGTCGAGATTAAAAAAAAACCCCAGGCAAGATATAAAAAGGGCAATAAGTATTTCTGCGTACAAACGTATCCAATTATAGTAGTTTATTCCGGATATATTTTTAATTCCCGAATAATATATATATATTTTTTTAATATTCGCCTAAATCCGATTATTAATTAATTTATTTTGTATTAATTTTCTCACGTTGGCTTCCCTATGCGGTTTGAACGTCTATTAAAAGAAAGCATCATGTGACGTCAGACGTAAAATGGCCGACTCAGACTTAAACATCGACAACCTTATTCAGAGACTTCTCGAAGGTATTTATACTGGTTTTCATTTGGTCCAGATCGGCGTCACCGGCGTAAAACTCGACACTGGCGATCGTGGCGTAGTTTCGGGATGAAATTTACGCCTATATCGTCCCGAATATCGTCGAAAGTCGGCGAGTGCGGGGGCCCCCCCACCGATTCAAGGTCTCGCCTATACAATGTAAACACGGTATTTTGATGTTTCGGCAGGGTTTTCAGTACGGGCCCCCATCGGTAATTATTTTGGGGCCCCACCGGCTCGCAGAGTCGGGCCGAAAATTATATTCCCCCGGATTTTTTTTTTTTAAAAATTTTTTTAATTTTTTTTTTCAAATTTTTCTCTCTCTATATATATCTGTTCAATTTTTGCCAGTGCGAGGATGTCGGCCCGGAAAGACGGTCCAGATGAGCGAGCCGGAGGTCCGAGGCCTGTGCCTCAAGTCGAGGGAAATTTTCCTCCAACAGCCGATTCTGCTGGAGCTCGAGGCGCCGCTTAAGATCTGCGGTAAGATTTTTAAGACTCCGTACAGTCGAACTCCGAAAAAGATCGAAAAAATCGACCCTCCCGTAAAATTATTATATCGCCTGTCCTCGATTCCGCCGCACGCCCATTTCCGCTCATTTCGCCAATTTCGAATATTATAACAGTATTTTAATGAACAATAATAAATTATTAATGTATTAAAATTATACAACAACCTTACGCTTCTTCGCCTTTAATTGTTATTTTCGAATAGAAGATATTTTACCTTAATCCACATTTTTTTAGTCCGTTCGGTGGCCCATTAATTATTAAATAATTGCGTCTATCGTAAAGTGAAAAGAATTCGCTCTAAATATATTTTACTTGTATTAAAAACCTTGTATATATTTTTTTTTTTTAAAAAGTCGAATACGAGTCTCTCGAGACATTGTATATTTTGATACATAGTTTTAAACCCTGATTTCGTTAATTTTCCGTCCTCCGATAATACAGAACAGTCTTTTTTATATTCCCGGCTATTTTCAGTGACCGTTAAGTTTGTACCAGAAAAGTGAAAAGAATTCGCTCTAAATATATTTTACTTGTACTAAAACCTTGTATATACATTTTTTTTTTAAAAAGTCCGAATCGAGTCTCGAGATATTGTATATTTTGATACATAGTTTCGACCAAACCCTGATTTCGTTAACTTTTCCGTCAGACACGGCCTCCGATAATATTTAACCAGTTTTTTTTATATTCCCGGCTATTTTCAGTGACCCGTTAAGTTTGCACCAGAAAAGTGAAAAGAATTCGCTCTAAATATATTTTACTTGTACTAAAACCTTGTATACATTTTTTTTTTTTAAAAAAAGTCGAATACGAGTCTCGAGATATTGTATATTTTGATACATAGTTTCGGCCGTAAACCCTGATTTCGTTAATTTTCCGTCGTACACGGCCTCCGATAATACGAACAGTTTTTTTATATTCCCGGCTATTTTCAGTGACCCGTTAAGTTTGCACCAGAAAAGTGAAAAGAATTCGCTCTAAATATATTTTACTTGTACTAAAACCTTGTATACATTTTTTTTTTTAAAAAGTCGAATACGAGTCTCGAGATATTGTATATTTTGATACATAGTTTCGGCCGTAAACCCTGATTTCGTTAGTTTTCCGTCCTCCGATAATACGAACAGTTTTTTATATTCCCGGCTATTTTCAGTGACCCGTTAAGTTTGCACCAGAAAAGTGAAAAGAATTCGCTCTAAATATATTTTACTTCTACTAAAACCTTGTATACATTTTTTTTTTAAAGTCGAATACAAGTCTCGAGATATTGTATATTTTGATACATAGTTTCGGCCGTAAACCCTGATTTCGTTAATTTTCCGTCGTACACGGCCTCCGATAATACGAACAGTCTTTTATATTCCCGGCTATTTCCAGTGGACCAGAAATATTCGCTATCCGGCGACGCTTTGTCGCAGTCGTTTTGTCGTCTTTTATATATTTTTTTTTTTTTTTGAAAGCCATCAACAAGTGTCGATATTGAATATCTTTTTAGGTACTTCACCGGAGTGGAACGGTATTGTCACTTGAGAATTTTACGTTTCGAACAATCAAGATAAAAGAGTTTTATTTAACCCCGAATTCTGAGTACAGTTCGCCGTTGATTTCATTTCGAAAATTTACAGTAATCGTACGGGAATTGTTAATTAATTTCCTGTATAAAAAAAAAAAATTTAATGTCACATTTTAACCTTCAGCCTCCTACAGTGTAATACTTTCACCCGGTGTTCATACAGTGCAAAAGTGTAATTTATTATTTTATAAATTGAAACAAACGTTCAAAACTTAGGATTTTTTATTATATATTATTCTTTGTATGAGGTATTGAGGTTAATTTGTTAACGCTTGTAGGGTTCATAAAAAAAAACTACAAATAATATTTATTTGCAACATTATAACAAAGCGTATTTATATTTTTGCGAGTGTGTAAATTTGTGAAATAATCATTCAGTTTTAGAAATAAATGCCAATTGTGGGATTTTTGAGTGTGTAAAAACGTCAAGTTACAGTTATAGAATTAAGTGTGTTTTTTCACATTTTTTCACATTCCTATATAAAATTTATGAAATAATATTAATCTGATTGCAAACTAGACAATGGTCACGAGATTTTTTCTATCACTACAGATTTTCATGTATTTCATTAAACATTAAATATATTCATATTACCTTTTGAATATTGGCGGTGTTCAGAATTTTTTCACATTAATTTATTTATTTTCTAGAATCGAACGAATTGATTTTTTTTTACTTAAGAAGAAGAAGTAGAAGTTTGATTTTTACAAAATCATATATTTGCGTGTGCTTAAATTATTTAGTAATTTAGAAAAAAATCTAAAACATATTATGTAAATAATAAAGAATTTTTATTTTCCCATCACATTTCCCATGTAATATTTTACAAATACGATGATAAATCGCAATATATATGTATATATAAATACACACACACACACACAGAGCATTTTCAGATAATGTGATTTGTTTCTATTTACCAAAATGTCAGCCAACGGAGAAACAAATTGGTGTTTTGTGTTTTAATTAACAACTTCATCTTCCATTAGCCGAGCTGTTAGTTTTGTTTTCAGTCCTTGTCGAGCACATTCTACTCTTACAACATTATTATTATTATTATTTTTTTTATTTTATTACGTTCACAACGGAAAAATCGTTCCAATTTTTGTAGTTAATAAAACATTGAACTTGAAAAACTTTTACTGTAATTAGCAACAGCCCACCGGAGTATGATGCGTGTTCGATGAGTGTGATGATTGTGATTCATTTTTCAATCTCGAATACACACAAATAATTGACTATTTTGTGTCCTCGCCCCCATTCTACTCTTACAACATTATTATTATTTTTTTATTTTATTACGCTCACAACGGAAAATCGTTCCAATTTTTGTAGTTAATAAAACATTGAACTTGAAAACTTTTACTGTAATTAGCAACAGCCCACCGGAGTATGATGCGTGTTCGATGAGTGTGATGATTGTGATTCATTTTTCAATTCAATACACACAAATAATTGACTATTTTGTTCTACTCTTATTATTATTAATTTTTTATTTTATTACGCTCGGAAAATCATTCCAATTTTTGTAATTGAACAGTGAACTTGATCTTTTACTGTAATGCCAGGTCATCTTAGCTACACCTTTTATGTATAAACTAGGTGCAAATACCGGGCGGTTTTGCCCGGTTTAAAATCAGTTTTTGTAAAAGTTTATTTTCACGGAATAAACGGGCGATTTATTTTAAAGCGACGCGATAAACAACATTTTCGGTAGTTCCATTCGTGTGTTAGACGAAAGGTTTTCCTCTTTTGGCCCACTCCGGAGCTGGCCCGATGTACACAACTGTCCGTGAGAAAAGCGTATTTCGTGTCTGCAAGTCTGAAGAACAGACTGAGCCCGTCCGACTTTGTGTCGATTGTCGCACGTCGCAAAGCGCAGTTTTAGAGGCAACTGTAGTCTCCGGGAATTGTACGGTTCATTATCTGAGCGAATGATAGGTATCTCTCGGAACGGAATACATCCTCACCCTTAGCGCACACCCCCCCTGTGAGTACTGTGCGGCTCGAACGATATGTCGCGCGCATCACCTTTTTCACAATTAATCTCGTTGCACACAACCTCGGTGCATCGAAATATTTCGGATCGGCGTAATCGGAGCACCGACTTGTGCAGAATCGGAGTCGTGAGCTTGCGAATCGGGAGTCCGGACGAATTCGAAAAAACCCGACGGGGGGATATTGTACCGCTTCGTCGAATTGAGGACTCAGAGGTGTATTCTTGGCCCGGAAGCCGCTTTGAACGGTGTATGCGACATTGAGCTTCTCTCGCGACTACATCGTTTCCGCCGACAGAATTGCTCTTTCGGAAGCTCTGCCCGGATCGGATGAAATTTTGTCGAATGTCAGGATACACTCGGACAGAAGCTCATCGGGGTCAGAGTTGACAATTTGACGACAGACGGCACAACGACGAGGCCTGTCGAAGGATATTCGGTAACTTTACCGTTTCCAATCCGGAGCGACTTGTTTGCAAATTGTCCTGCAGAGAAATCACCCTGAATTTGTCGTTAAACTGAATATTTCGACCGAATATTTTTTTTTTTTTTTAGAGGTTTATTTCCGACGAAACCTGTTTAAGAACATTCGGAATGTAATTTTGTGTACGTATATAAAAATTTCAAATTATTTTGTTGTCTAGATCTTGCGTTATAAGGGAACAGATAGGCAGACAACAAATGCGCTTTATATATATATATATATATATATATATATATATATATATATATATATAGAGATACCGACGGCCAAACCCATTGGGCTTGGTCCGATAAATGATAAGGAAAAAGTCAGACGTGAAAATAACCGTACTTGGTTTTTTTTTTTTTTTGTATGCGTCGCTAACGTATTAATTAAATTTCTCATTTATGCCTCTGTTTGTTTCAACTTTAAGGTGATATACACGGTCAGTACACCGATCTGTTGAGATTGTTCGAATACGGCGGATTTCCGCCCGAGGCAAACTACTTATTTTTGGGCGATTACGTCGATCGGGGCAAACAGTCGTTGGAGACAATTTGCCTTCTGCTCGCGTACAAGATCAAATATCCGGAAAATTTCTTTCTACTGCGCGGAAATCACGAGTGCGCCAGCATCAACAGGATATACGGATTCTACGATGAATGTGAGTATTTCGTTAGTTTTATATTGTTTTTACGGGTGTAGAGAGAGAGAGAGAGAGAGAGAGAGAGAGAGAGAGAGAGAGAGAGAGAGAGAGAGAGAGAGAGAGAGAGAGAGAGAGAGAGAGAGAGAGAGAGAGAGAGAGAGAGAGAGAGAGAGATCGAGAGAGAGAGAGAGAGAGAGAGAGAGAGAGAGAGAGAGAGAGAGAGAGAGAGAGAGAGAGAGAGAGAGAGAGAGAGAGAGAGAGAGAGAGAGAGAGAGAGAGAGAGAGAGAGAGAGAGAGAGAGAGAGAGAGAGAGAGAGAGAGAGAGAGAGAGAGAGAGAGAGAGAGAGAGAGAGAGAGAGAGAGAGAGAGAGAGAGAGAGAGAGAGAGAGAGAGAGAGAGAGAGAGAGAGAGAGAGAGAGAGGAGAGAGGGAGAGAGAGAGAGAGAGAGGAGAGAGAGAGAGAGAGAGAGAGGAGAGAGAGAGAGAGAGACGGAGAGAGAGAGAGAGAGAGAGAGAGAGAGAGAGAGAGAGAGAGAGAGAGAGAGAGAGAGAGAGAGAGAGAGAGAGAGAGAGAGAGAGAGAGAGAGAGAGAGAGAGAGAGAGAGAGAGAGAGAGACGGGAGAGGGAGAGAGAGAGAGAGAGAGAGAGAGAGAAATTAATAAACCGAAATTGTACTTATAACTGTTTGTTGATCGGTTGAAAAAAAAAACTATATTTTATGTTTGTATTTAAAAAGAACGCGCTCGTATAAAGCAGTACAAAATTCCGTAAAATCGGAAATAAATTTTACCTTTTTATTCTCGATGTAAATTATCGAAAATAAGACGTTGAAATTTTGAGCATATTTTCCGTCCATTAGGCAAAAGGAGGTACAACATTAAACTGTGGAAAACTTTCACCGACTGTTTCAACTGCCTCCCGATAGCCGCCATAATTGACGAGAAGATATTCTGCTGTCACGGAGGGCTAAGCCCCGATCTGCAGGGCATGGAACAGATCCGACGTATAATGAGGCCCACCGACGTACCGGACACCGGTAATTGTTTTCTTTTTTTTTTTATTTTTCTTTACAATACAAAATATCCGAAGGCGACCTTGGCGATTTGCCGCGAAATTATTCGATTTATTCGATCGCACAAATATTGGTCAAGAAAAGAATTTAATTCGACGGAATAGGAACGATGCCAGCGTGACTATCGAATCGAATCCAAATCGAGTAAAAAACGATACACACAGATATCAATTTTAACTTCCCCCCAACAAACACGGTCTCTGTTTATTCACTATTTTCCGTATATTTAAAACGGAGGAAGTTGTTATCTCTATTTGTAAATATTTATAAGATTATAATAGTAAATGTTGGTCGGACTCTTAATCCGATATTAACGTTTGCGTTACCCTCGGTCTGTTCTGTACAGGGCTGCTGTGCGATTTACTTTGGTCCGATCCTGACAAAGACGTCCAAGGTTGGGGCGAGAACGACCGCGGCGTCTCGTTCACGTTCGGCGCCGACGTCGTCGCCAAATTCCTCAACAGGCACGATTTGGACCTCATCTGCCGCGCCCATCAGGTCGATTGCGCCGCTATTAGAATCGAACGTTTGAATTTTACGATTTCGTGCGTTTATGTACGCCTCCTCTCGCTGCGGTTCGGTCTTTTGCAAGACCGGTTTTGTCGGCCGCTCCGCCGTCTTCAGTAGCGCTGTTGCTTACTTCGGCGCTTTGGATGTTTTTTAGCATCCTCGCTGCACTGTCACCGTCACTTGTATTCGGGTCGGGAGAGATTTCGTCGATCGGCTTTGTCCCGATTATATGTCCGTCGGACTTTTAGTTGTCCGACAAATACTTAATAACCGCAGTACAAGTGACAGTGGGCAGCGAGGATGCCCGAATAACGTCCAAACTGCCCAAAAAGTGACTAACACAGCGCTACTGAAGATGGCGAATGGCCGAAACCGGTCGAGCAAAAGACGGGACCGGCGAGGAGACAGAAACACACTGAATCACTTGATGCATTGTAATATCCAAAATAAATTTAAGGTCTTAGTGTAATTTACAAAAATTGCGCTTTCAAAAGTTTTTATTTTTTTTTTTTTTTTTTCATCATCTAATCGGTCAATTTTTAATCAATCATTACAGGTGGTGGAAGACGGTTACGAATTTTTCGCTAAACGCCAGCTGGTTACACTGTTTTCGCTCCCAACTATTGCGGAGAGTTCGACAACGCTGGAGGAATGATGTCCGCCGATGAAACTCTTATGTGTTCCTTCCAGGTCGGTATTTCAGAGGGCAGCGCCCGACGTATCGTATGCTCGCCGCTATGCTTTCTCTCCCGCATAAGTAGATATTTCCGCGGTCGATTAGGGTCCGTTATGACGCCGGACGAATTACTTGAATAATATATCCTGTTTTGTACCGTAGGTTGCGATGTTTCCGCCTCCTCTCTCGCCGCCGGTTCGGGTCTTTCGCCCCCACCCCCGCCTTCAGTAGTCACTGTTGTCACTGTCGCCAGTTGTGGTGGTCCCAGCTTTCACAGTGCGGAAAGTGACAGTGGGCGAGGATGCCCAAAAGTGCTACTGAAGACGGCGAGAGCGCCGACAAACCCGGGTCTAGCGAAGACCGAACCGAGAGAGAGAGAGATAGAACGTCGCGGACCTACGGTGGTATATTCAAACCCCTCGCAGACCACAAAACGGGTATATTAAATCTTGTTTTATATTTAAAAATAACTATAACAAGAAAAGATCGATAGGAAGAATAAAAATGTCAATACGTTTTTCTCTGTCCCACTTTCTTAATTATCTTTCGATGTAGGGAATATTTCATTTTTGTGGTATTAAATTTTTACGTATCGCCCAGATCTTGAGGCCACTACACGACTTATTTTTATGTAGATTAATTTTAAGATTTTAGGTAAAAAAAAGCATTATTTTAAAATGCGATATCGGTATCCTTTGAAAAAACTATCTATACGTTTATATATATACATTTTTCAGATTTTAAAACCATCCGAGAAGAAAACCAAATATCAGTACGGAGGATTGAATTCGGGTCGCCCATCCACTCCCCAAAGGAATCCCCTCAAAAAGAAATAATCAGGTGAAATTTATAATCGATAAAATATTTTTCTCCAATCGGATTGAACTGTTTATGTTTATTTACTTCGTCCTCGTTGTTAATTCCCGATACGGTATCCGTATAAAAATCTACAGTTAGCATTAGACCGAAACGGCGACGATACCGTTATATATATATTATATATATATATATATATATATATATATGCATATGCTAGATAATTATATTGATGTCAGTTAACTGGCGACTTGGAGAAGGAAATGAAATATACGAAATGAGTACGACCGAATCGTTTTACAGTTAAATATCTTAACGGCGTTAATCTTTCTTTAAACGGTGTCGTCGTAAAAGAAGAAGATAGTAAAAGGAACACCTTCAGGAAGCGTTATAAAACCGTGATAAGAGAGTGTCGTTCTGCGTTTCCGTCGCAATTTTATCTTTTTTTTCTTATTAAAACTAATTCTACTTGTCGTCGTCGTCGTCGTACATTTCCGTTGTTGTATTCGATATTTTCCACTCCGTTCCTTATTAATATTGTTGTTTTATTTTTTCAGATCTAAAAATACTACGCATACATTATTCGAACAACTGTGGGATCAGTAATTAAAAAAAAAAAAAAAAAATCAAAACCGAAAAAAAAAAAATGGAAAAGGTTCACACTTTACTGACCTCCGATTTATGATATTACATTCTCTTCGTGTGTGTGTAATATTTTTCAACATTATACAATGGTATTTTAAATGTTCCGTTAATTTGTCTTCTTGTGCCACTCGTTGTTTATAGTTCGTATATATATATATTTTTTCTTTTTTTTTTCTTTTGCCCCAACAAAAAAATATCTATATATATATATATATATATATATATATATATATAGTGTTTTTCTTTCGCTGAATTCTTCAATTCCTTCAAATCGAGCGATGCCGCATCATCAATCGGCCTGTGTAATATTTAAATTCGATTTAATGCTGTATATCGAAGAAAATTGTCGTGTTTTTCGCGAAATGAGGATGCGATTGAGGGCAAAGAGAGAGAGAGAGAGAGAGAGAAAAAAAAATGATGTTACAACACGAGAAGACACGATTACTGGTGAAATTCTTTATAAAAATTTCTTTATAATTAATAATAATTTCATTTCATTTTGTCTGACTTGATGTGAGCGAGCGGAAGAACAAAAATAATTAAAAAAAAAAAAAAAAATTAACGAAAACGACCCCGATTTCGGCGCGTCAATTCCGCGACTAAGGAGGACGAGACCCTGCTTTGTAATCTAGATAGATCCCATTTAGGTTGTTTTAACCGGAATATATATATATATATATATATATATATATATATAAAACAGTTTTTAAGAATAAAAATATTTGCATTTATATTAAGTACCAGTCGGAATAATAAAAAAAATGCGTCGAAATTATTTTTTTCTTTGGACACCACTGTTAATATATTTTACGGTGAATTCGGCCGAACTGTGTGTTTTTTGAGCTTAAGTATTGATTTGAAAAAAAAAATAAAGTAATTTTCAACGTCAAATCGATTCGATTTCGCTTCTATCTTATAGTTATTTTTTTTTTTTTATGATATTACTTCTTTTTTTTTTTTTTGTTTAATTTATTTAATTCCAGTATTCGATGTTCTGAAAAGAAAAAAAAAAAAAAGGGAGCTAATTCATTTTCTCTTCGATCGATCGCCGACCCGATAATTTCTCGTAATAATATTTATGTTTATGTAGGCGTTTTAATTGTTTTTTACTCGATTCTTGTTCTGTCACCTCTGTCTGTGTAATATCGATATTAACGTTTACAATTGGGAAAAAAAATTAAATATAAATAAATCGAGGAATGGAGACTTGCAACGTTGTTTTTTTTTTCCGACAGCGTAAAAGGGATATCGGCTCACTTCCAATATTGATATTTTTAATTAGTATTCTTTGTCAGTTTTATTTTTTATTATTTAACAATTTCATAGTCGTAGAGAGAGAGAGAGAGAAAAAAATACTACTTTTTTTTTTTTTTTTTTTTTTTTTTTGGAATAATGTTGCTTAGTGTTGCAACACGTTTCTGTATTTATCATATACATATATAGGTATAAATATGCATACATATATGTGTACAATGTATCGATTCGTATATTTGTATCGAAAAATTGGGAAATCGGTCGTTCGAAAATTTACGAACGAACTTTTAAAAATTATTCAAACCTGTTCAAACTTGTTTTTTCTATCGATGTCGTGTACACAAGTTATTACCCGGGAAACCAAAAAAAAAATATATATATATACTGTAGGTTCGCGATGTTTCTGTCTCTCTCTCTCTCGCCGGTTAGGTCTTTCGCTAGACCAGGGTTCGGCCGCCGTCTTCAGTAGCGCTGTTCAGGAGCGGCCAAACCGGTCTAGCGAAAGACCTAACCGGAGAGAGAGAGAGAGAGGAGACAGAAACATCACGAACCTACAGTATATATATGCCAACAACCCCTCGCAGACCACAAAACAGTTATATCAAATTATATATATATATATATTTTTAGTGGATATATTTCACCCCGTTCGTAAAATTGATTTTAAATCTAGCCATCCATTCCTGATATTGTATTTCAATTTTTAAAAATGTTTTTCTTTTTTTTTTTTTATTTATCGAATGAAATAAATATTCACACAATTGTACTGTATAATGCACTCCAGGATTTACATTTTAATGTAAATAAAAATTGATCCTGTACATATATATATATAATGTCGTTTTATTTTATCGTCCCCTCCGTCCGGGATCCCTCGTAACAGTATTTCCTCGTTATACGACGAACGAAAACGCGATATTTGTTCGACCGAGGATTCGTTAGTTGTGTTTTAATGCACTGTGTAACGGATGAAAACCGGTATTTCTGCGAGTATTCACTCTGTATGCAGAAGAAGCTCTCGACTCCGTAATTACGGAAAAAATATCCCGAGTCCCCCGTCAAAGTATCGGGCATTACTTTGTATAAAATTGACTGAATTGTTTTTCTGTAATATTCAGGTTTCCTTCTCGAGCTTCTTGTGTTTGGTGGACGTTCGGAATTTCGGAGGATAGCATAATACGGAATTGAATTTAGTGTATTCTTCGCATACGCAATACGATGAATACATACTTTTAATATAATTTGACTCGAATTTGAATTTTTTCTATTATTCGTCGGTTCGGCAGAAACCCCCACAGTTCGAGTCCGTATCTCCAGACCGGTTTGAGTAAAGTACAATTATATTAATAATTTATTATTTAGACTTAATTTTATAGTCAGTAAGCTAAGTGTAATTTCTGTCGACTTGCAGTCTTTTAAACTTTGTGCAAATTCTATTTTAGTCTTAATATTTTTGACTCAAATTTGAATCTACCAATTTTGAATTTTTTCTATATTCGTCGGTTGGCAGAACCCAGATCTAGAACTCAGGTTTGAGTATAGTATAATTATATTAATAATTTATTATTTAGACTTAATTTTATAGTCAGTAAGCTAAGTGTAATTTCTGTCGACTTGCAGTCTTTTAAACTTTGTGCAAATTCTATTTTAGTCTTAATATTTTTGACTCAAATTTGAATCTACCAATTTTGAATTTTTCTATATTTAGAACCAGATCTAGAACTCAGGTTTGAGTATAGTATAATTATATTTAATATTATTATTAATTTTATATTCAGTAAGCTAAGTGTAATTTCTGTCGACTTGCAGTCTTTTTAAAATTTCGCGAATTCTATTTTAGTCTTAATATTTTGACTCGAATTTTAATTGACCAATTTCGAATTTTTTCTATATTCAGTCGGTTTGGCAAAACCCAAAATCTAGAACTCAGGTTTGAGTACAGTATAATTATATTAATAATTTATTATTCAGACTCAATTTTCAATCTATTGTCAGTAGTCTTTTAAACTTTGTTCGAATTCTATTTTTGACTCGAATTTTAATTGACCAATTTTGAATTTTTCTATAATCGTCGGTTTGAGTATAGTATAATTGTATTAATAATTTATTATTTAGAATAAAAAAAAAAAATTGAAATTTTTATTGGAATATGAAATTAATTAGTGGCAAATTGTATTTTTTTTTTTTGTATACAAGACGAATTATCGAATCGAGTTTCTAACAATTTCATATATACTGGACCGAAGCACTTAGATGAAGTACGGTCATTACTAATGCGCAATGTAAAAATCGATTAAAAGGGTCAGTCGCGGAATCTGATCCGTATTCATTTATAATATTTATACCGAATCGTTAGACATTATTTTAATTATTAGAATTTTTTTAATCATTGGAAAATAATAAAAATTGTCTTTCAAACTATATATAATTTTCTGGAATATAATATTGTGTCGCCGGTCGGGTTGGCAGCGCCGTCTCCATTATCTCCGCTGTTTGTCTACCCGCAGTTGCACGGCGATTCGATGAAGTTTCTAGCAAATTTGAGTTTCTAAGAGTTTTCGGCGAAATTTCGCAAAAAAAAAACAAACACCGTCCAACCGGAGAAATGGAACAGACAATAACTTTCGGACTGCTGACCGGTGAGTCGACGTTTTTCTATCGCCGTTACACAATCGTCGTCCGGCGCTGAACGGAACAAGGTTTTGCCGGGGGGAATTTTCGCCTTTACCGACCGATTCTTTTCGAAATTTCCGACCCGTGAAAAATGAAAATTGCTCTCAGTTGTCCGCGAATAAATTGCCCGGCCGAATTGAGGCCGAAACGCCGGTGTCCCCTCGCAGGTCAATACCCCGTAGAAAACCTCGATTTTCACCACTATTAACACTTTGCACTGGAAATCTTATTTCATCCACATTACCAGCAACTCGTACTGAAAGTATTATCATTCGTCTTTTATTACGGGAATCGATCGATGTATCCGTAAAGTGTATCGTCGGAAATTTGTTGTTCGGGCGCATTTCGAGGCGAAATATCGAAGTCCGTCTCTTCTACATTTTATCTCCGTCTATCACTTTCGGATCCCTCGATATATCACTTTCAAACTCTCCGGTACGGTATCGTCGTATAACACAGGAAATAAATATCGCTATCGTTAGAATCGGATTCGATGTTTCAGAGTGTACAGTATTTATAGCGTTCGGCGGATGAAACATTTCCGATATACGACAATTTCCGGGCAGTTTAATCTGTCAAATACCTGTGTATCGGAACGGGGCCGTAACCCTTTACGATCGAAGGTTTTTTTTTCATTCATAATAACCAGCAACTCGTACCGGACATATTAACGTTTGTCTCTTTTATTACGGGAATCGATCGATGTATCCGTAAAGTGTATCGTCGGAAATTTGTTGTTCGGGCGCATTTCGAGGCGAAATATCGAAGTCCGTCTCTTCTACATTTTCTCCCGTCTATCACTTTCGGATCCCTCGATATATCACTTTCAAACTCTCTCTCGGTATTGTATCGTCGTATAACACAGGAAATAAATATCGCTATCGTTAGAATCGGATTCGATGTTTCAGAGTGTACAGTATTTATAGCGTTCGGCGGATGAAACATTTCCGATATACGACAATTTCCGGGCAGTTTAATCTGTCAAATACCTGTGTATCGGAACCCTTTGCGCAAAAGGGTTTTTTTTCATTCATAATAACCAGCAACTCGTACCGGACGTATTAACGTTTGTCTCTTTTATTACGGGAATCGATCGATGTATCCGTAAAGTGTATCGTCGGAAATTTGTTGTTCGGCGCATTTCGAGGTGAAATATCAAGTCCGTCCTCTTCTACATTTTCTCCGTCTATCACTTTCGGATCCCTCGATATATCACTTTCAAACTCTCTCGGTATTCGTATCGTCGATAACACAGGAAATAAATATACAATCGTTCGATGTTTCAAAGTGTACAGTCGCTCGCGGATGAAACATTTCCGATATACGACAATTTCCGGCAGTTTAATCTGTCAAATTTTCGAAAATTCGATTTTCGATATTCTCTTCTACATTTTCTCCCGTAGTCCCTCGATGAGGTGTTCCAAAAGTTGTCACGTTCGTGAAACATATTAATATCCACAGAGAAACGATGCAGCCTCTTTTAACTGCACAACGATGTTCATATTGTACAGAGTGGTCCAAAAATGTATCCACCGTTTAAAAATGTATCCACCGTTTAACCATAACTCGCAAACTAATTGACTGAGTTGTGTCTCATTTTGGTGAAAGTGTAGCTTAAAGTCCGACTTAAAGATATATACAGCTGTAGGTGTTCCAAAATTGTCACCGTTATTAACATCCACACAGACAGAAACGATGCCGCCCCCAACTGCACAACGTGTTCGGTCGGATATTTGCTCTGTTCGATACTGATTTCGCGATTGCCGTTGAACCTCATTTTAATGTTTTCGTACTTAAAATAACCCACTTCAAAACTGGACTTCCTTTCATCCAATTCTAAGCCTTGCGCCGCCGGCCACGTTTACACTCGACTACAACGAGGTACAACTGACAACAACAGAACACTGACTATCCGGCAACTGTCATCTGACAAAACGATATTGTATGGTGCGATTGCCCGAACTACAACACTATAACACGTACCAAAAATGAGACAACTCCGTCAATTACTTTGCAAGTTATGGACTTTTAAACGGTGGATACATTTTTTTGGACCACTCCGCCGTATATATCGATCTATACGGGTGAATCGACAAAGTTATTTTTAGTTGTATGCAAGTGTTACGTTTAGTAGATTCCGAATAGGGTTAGCGTTATTATATTATTTTATTTTATATATTTCTTTTCGCGTCGTAATTTTACTTTCTTTCCCCTTACTTTGACAATTGACGGTTCTGAAATTCATTGACGCGTCTCTATCGATCTCTCGAGTACGACGTATCGATACTACGAAGCCGCTATAATAAATTTTTTATCCCGTTTCTCTCAAAATAACTACAGGTAAGAACACTCCTTTTTTTACATTTACATTACCTGTACGAACGCGATTTAATTTATCGTTCGAAACCCGTTAACGTTCGTAGCCCCGACGGTAAAAATTCAAACCCGGGTTCCTTATAAACCGTGAACACTAACGGTTCTATTAGTCCGCAGAATACGGTCCCGGCTAACATTAACACTTTAACGACGTATCGATTATTCCTCCTCCTACTCCTTTTTTTTTACGTTACGGGAAGGGACAGAGAACTATTCGTAATTCAATTCCGCCCTTTTAAATCCGGCAGACATCTTATATATTGCGTAGTGCAATCGAACAGTTCAAGAATACACACATCGATACGTATAACAGGTGGTGTCAGTGGTGCGATTTAGCGATGACCGATATGATTCGTATACGGACACCGACGGCAGGGTTTCGCGGCTGTATTTTAATTTTAAATTTTCGTCGAAATTATCGACCGTATTATCGTATTGTCGCGTTTCCGTCTAACGCCTCCTATCTAAATTACGAACCGATTGTTACAGTGAGCGACAGGTGTTACAGAAACGAAACCATCGATAGCAGCGGTTCGAAAATGGAACAGTTGATAAAGAGCAATAGAGTTGTTAAGAACGGTGTCGTTAAGGAGCGAGTATGCGTACCCGACGAATCGACTCTAATACAGGTAGAGTTTACAATTGTTCCTATCGTAAAATTTACGAGTAATCATCAATTTTTTTTTTTTTTTTAAGGCTAAACGCCAATTCGCAGCGCCAAAACGGTATCCGCAAAAATTCACATCCTTTCGCTGAATAATTAAAAAAATATATTAATATTGAGACTGATAATAATAATATTATTAATTAATTATTAATAATAATAATTATTAATATTGAGCGAAGATTTAATTGAAGCTTTTATTTCGTATATTTCATTATTTAATTTTTGACCTTTTCGGGCCGCTTAGATTTACTGTCTTACGCTATATATCGAGCTTTTCAGTTATGCATCATATATATATATATATATATATATATATATATATATATATATATATATATATATATAAGTTAAGAAGGAAAGGGTCTCTCTCGAAGGAGGGTTTAAACGATGAACTAATATAACGCCGAGACTCAACTGCGTCCTCCCTTATTTCATTATCCTATTATACGTTGTAATACGATAGGGGAGAGCGTTAATATACTCTTCGACGGGTCGAATACGTATACATGAATCGGGGGGTTCCTTTCGACCCTTTTCATCTCCGTCGTTAATTTAAATGTCGACTATAAAAAGAAGTTTTAGACGTTGCAAAAAAACGAACGAAACGTACTCTATTTTATAACAAATAAAATAAAATAGAATAAAAGGGCCGTAACTCTATTTTATAACAGAAAATTGGCCCTTTTTTTTTTGTTTCAAATTTAATCCCGCCTCCCCTTCATAAAACAGACCTCACCGTTTGTCTTTAAACAATTTTTTTTTATCTATAAAAGGTCCAGATTGAACCGTACACCCGGATGTAATGTACGTTGGCGTAAAGTCGAGTTGAATTATTTTTTTTTTTTTTTTTTTTGTTCGACTTTCAGAACGTGCTGTTGAAATGGTGCGACGAAGACGGTTTGGACGTAATTTTGACGATGGGCGGTACCGGTTTCGGCGTACGCGACGTTACGCCGGAAGCGACACGGAAAGTTCTCGAAAGGCCGGCGCCGGCGATGGCAACGGCGATCACAAACGCCAGTCTCAAAGTCACACCGTTCGCCATGCTCTCCAGGTATATTAACATTTTTATGTCGGTTTTATGAGTTTTTTTTAATCGGCCAATTTTATCGAATTGTTACGTCGATAATTAAAACGGAGAATGAAAGGAAACGTCGAACGTTACAAAAGTAGTATTGAATGAAGAAAATGACGAATACGAATTAAAAAAATGTTCGAAAAACAATTTAAAACTATCTAATAAAACCCTTCTAATTTTAAACAGTGCACATTATCTTCTGTTCCGATAACGGACACTATTAGCCTGTGGTTGTTTATAACCGTTTTAGAATTTCCTCTCGTAATTACAAATTTTCTTTCGAATAATCGTAAACAACGCGCATAATTTTAGCTGTCTCTCTTTAACACACTGAATGGAGGAAGCGCTATTGCGCTTCACGGCGCAACACGGATTCTTTATAAATCCCCTGGCACTAAAACGGTTGAAGATGTAACGTCTGACCGCGAAGTAATTTTTTCTAAAAATCTACCGACTATAGGATCAATTGTACCATCTTGTAGTCGGTATGTTTTCGTCACTAGCGACTAAGAGGATGAACGGTTGCACACTGTTCTGTACTGAGGTATATTCCTTGAACTCAATAATCTATAATTGAAGGACTGGAGTATTCTGCCGAACTCTTCTGGTTCAGTAACGCCCCGGCCCTACGGAAAGAAGCCTTTCGTTGAACCGCCGGTATCGCCGGTTCGTCATCATCGGCATCGCCCGTCATCATCCAATAACGCATTATCGTTTATAGGGGAATATGCGGCATCAGAAAGAAATCGTTGATCGTGAATTTGCCGGGCAGCGAGAAGGGTAGCGGCGAATGTTTCGAAGTTGTCGCGCCGACTCTGAGCCACGCCGTCGCTCTGCTGAGGGACGCCGGCGGCTCCGTCGACGCCACCCACCGCAAAGTGCAAAATCAAGTGTCGCCGCTCACCGTCACCAGCAAGGTCGGTCATTCATTACCAACGCCGGTCAATAGTAACGGTGGCGGTAATTTACGCCCTGAGCTCGCTGCTTCAATCTAATTTCCGCGTTTCCGACGCAGGTGGACGCCGGACGCTGCGGGTCGACAGGCCGAGGGAATCCGCTTGGCCGATGTTGTCCGCCGAGGAATCACAGCGCTTGGTCGCCGACAACCTGAAGCCTCCCGGATCCGTTCGTCGGCAGATTTCGGCCCCGAAGAGGAAATTATAAATCTTTGGTACAATTTTAATTTCTCCTTTTTCTTTTTTTTTTTCGTTATTATCGTACGAAAATTACGAAAATTGCCAAATGACAATTCGAAAGTGAATTGGGACAAAGAGGGGCGGAAATGAAACTTTACCGACTGGGATTTAAGATTAAGAATTTTCCTAGTGGAACCTGATTGTTCTATGTCATTGTATTTCTAAAAAAAAAAGTAAACTTACATTCGGGATTGCCCTAACATTTTTTTTTTAAACGTAAAACGGGAGTTTTGAACGATTCGAACGACAATTGAATGATTTTCAGGGACTGCGTAAATCGCGAGTGGCCCACGACGCCGTGGCGATTAGCTGCGCCGCTGCCCCGGGCGCCGATAAAGACGGCTACGCCGCTTTGTCGGCCGACACGACGGATTTACGAAAATTGGTCGGCTCTTCCGTCGCCGGCGCCGAATACGTAAGTCGCACAATACAAAATACTACGCACTCAAAAATATTTATCTATTATACCGCTGTGAAAATAATTCGATTTTTATTATTCGACTTGTACCAGCCGACTGTGTTAAATGGGGATTTTTCCGTGTTTGAAACCGCCGCGAGTTTGGCTCCATCGGAACGGTTTTTGTCCTTTCCTTCTGAACACACCCGGAAAAATCCCGAACGCTCGGATGATTTACATCGCGCATCCTACCGAAGCCGGGTCGGTCGGCGGCAATTCAAGTTCCGTCGCACCAAACATCGATAATGGCTACTGTAGATTCACGACGCTTTGTCTCCTCTCGCTGCCGTTCGCTTCGCTAGACCGGTTTTTCGCCTCGCCGCCTTCAGTAGCGCCAGGCCACTGTCACTGTCGCGGGCACTTTGTGGATGTTTTTGGGGCATCCTCACTGCCCACTGTGTCACTTTCACACGTACTACTGTGGGGCAACATTCCCCCCCAAAAACCACAATAACAAGACACAGGTACGTATATACAGATGACAAACGGTCGATACAAGTGACGGTAACATACAAACTGCCAAAATTGACAGTATACATGTGAAAGGACAGTGGGGGCAGGAGGATGCCCCCGGAAAACATCCAAAGTGCCACAACAGTGACAGTGACACAGCGCTACTGAAGACGGCGAGCGGTCAAAACCGGTCTAGCTAAAGAACCAAACAGCAGCGAGAGAGAGGAGACAGAAACATCACGAACGTACAGTATTCCGACCGTTCGCAGACCACAAAAAAAACGGGTATATTACGTTGTTTTCAGCCCGATTCGTTTGTATTGAGGTGCGGCGAATGCGTTCGAGTGAACACCGGCTCTCCGATACCGAACGGAGCCGACGCCGTCGTCCAGGTCGAGGACACGGAGCTGATTGAGAAAGATTCGGAGACGGGCGAAGAGAAAAGCGTCAGAATAATTAAGAATCCGAACGCCGGTCAGGATATTAGGTGAGCTTTAGCCGTCGGTGATTTATTCGTCGTGCCAACGGTATCGGGAACAATACGTAAATCGTTTGCGCCCGTAACATGTAAACATAGTTGATTGTCCAATAAAAAAAAAAAAATGATATATCGGATCTTAGTACCGTGGGTCAGGATGGTGTGTCCGTACGAAATTTTGGGTTTTCAAATAGACATTTTCTGTAGATTTCGTGGCGGTTCTGCCCTTCTCGCCGTTCGGTATTTCGCTAGACCGGTTTCGGCCGCTCACCGTCTTCAGTAGCGGCGCCAGTAATCACTTTTGATGTTTTCCGGAGCGTCCTCACTGCCCACTGTCACTGTCGTTTTTGTGGTGAACGGCCGAAAACTTCGGTCTAGCGAAACACCGAACCGGTCGAGAGGAGTCCACCGTATATCAACCCAACATTACACATGTATGTTAAACTTTTTTTTTTACGTTAAGACATTTTCTATTCCGAACCCGCTATACATTAACATGCGCTTTAATTGACCTTTTCTCAATTTCTCCTTTACAGACCGGTCGGCCATGACATTGCGATTGGAGAAACTGTACTGAAGAAAGGCGAGTTGTTGGGCGCCGCCGAACTTGGACTTTTGGCAACGTTGGGAATAACTCAAGTACCCGTCTACAAGTAGGGCTTTGTTTATCGTTAACAATAACAACGTGATTATAACTAGCGTTCGAAAAAACCCCGATCGAGTCTGGTTGGGTCAATAATAAAAAATTATTCACTTTCTTCCGTTCCGTCGTACGAAACAGGTTCGGTCGTTGATATTAATCATAATTTTTTTCCCCCGTCGAGTTCCGCGGTATAAATAAATTACGGCGAAAGTAATTCTCTGTAGACAGTTCTTCCGCGTACTCTCGCCGGTCTCGCCTTTTGTGCTAGACCGGTTTGTGACGCTCGCCATCTTCAGTAGCGCTGTGTCACTGTCACTGTTACTGGCACTTTGGATGTTTTTTCGGGGCATCCTCAGTAGTACAGACTACAGTATACATGTGAAACTGACACAGTGGGGGCAGTGAGGATGGAAAAACATCCAAAGTGACAGTGAAGACGGCGAGCAGCCGACAAACCAAACCGGCGAGAGGAGACAGAAACATCACGAACCTATACAGCTTTGCGTTATAAGTTCTAAAGCGAGGCAATATCCGTTGACATCCCTCGATCAGTTTATTAGTCGATATTTATTTATATTTTTTTTTTCCAAGGACGACGGAAAGCTCTCCCGTTATTATAACGACGTGATATAATAACTAGCGTCCGAAAAACCCCGATCGAGTCTGGTTGGGTCAATAATAAAAATTATTCACTTTCTTCCGTCTCCGCATAAAACAGGTTAGGTCGTTGATATTAATCATAATTTTTCCGCCGAGTTCCACGGTATAAATAAATTACGGCGAAAGTAATTTCTGTAGACAGTTCTTCCACAGACTTCGCCGGTCTCGCCTTTTGTGCTAGACCGGTTTGTCGGCCGCCGCCATCTTCAGTAGCGGTGTTAGTGACTTTATATATATATATATATATATATATATATATATATAGTGAGCAGCTGCAACCGTTTTAGCACAAAAGACTAAACCAGCGGCAAGAGGAGACGGAAGAAGGTGAAATCTGCGGTAATTGTGTATTTTTTTTTTTAAAAAATTATCTATTTGAATTTGTCTGTTCCCGTTGATAGGTTGCCGACGGTCAGCGTGCTGTCGACCGGCAACGAACTGGTCGAGCCCAGCGAAGAGTTGAAGCCGGGCACAATTCGCGACAGCAACAAAACAACGCTGATGTCGCTGTTGAAAGAGCACGGACAGTATCCTTCGTACGATCTCGGCATTTCAGTCGACAAGTATGTCGGGTCGTTCTGTCTTTACTTAATAATCATTAAAAAAAAAATAGTAGAAATATCGGTTAACACGATCGACGCGTCAACCGTCGACGCGTGATATCGGCTTTCAAACGGTAAAATGCAGTAACAGATATAAGAGAAAAATTTCGTACGAACCGCTTTCAATGTGACGCCGAATTTCGCAGCTCTTCGGACCTGCTCGCAAGCTGATCCGCTGAATGGACAAGAGCGACGTTATCGTGGCGACAGGGAGGCGTTCGATGGGCGCACAGAGACTACCTGAAGCGGGTCTCGTCCACCCCGATCTCAATGCGACCGCATTTCGGAAGGATCGACATGAAACCCGGGTAATTCAGTTCTTTATTCAGAAACATATATTTAACGATCGTTCGGGCGCCGCCGTCGCCCAAATATTTGGGCGACGGGCCCCGCGTACCGCCACCCAATATACGGGCGACGCTTTTCTCGTTCGAGTTAAATAAGATTTTCAGTCGAATTTTTAAAGAGGTAGGCGAGCGCGAAGTATAAATATAGAATATGGGGCATAAAAATATCAACCATATACTCCACTTTTATTAATTCATTGAAACAGTCCAGGCACATCGTCGGCAATTTGGGCAATTCAAACAATAATACAATTGTCGTTTTTAACGTTTTTCCTCGCTTGTTCGGCGTCCGACAGTTTCCCTCTTCTTTCGGTAGCGCGGGATATGGCGCACATTATTTCTTACAGGTTTGTCCTTCCTTGGTAGATTCTGGCGAACCTCCGAGTGGTGGTTTTCTGTGTCGGGCGACAGTATTTTCTAAGGACAACCAATCTGCGACTGAAACTTGGCGAATTTTCTTATCTCCATTTTTTTTTTTGTCTAAATACCTCCGACAGTCTCGAACTCAACCGAATCACGTTGGGCCGAACGTGTTAAATGATAGTATATTTACTATAGATTTTGCGTGTTTCCTGTGTCTCCCTGTCGCCTGTGTTACGGTCTTTTCAGACGGGTTGTGCGGCTGCAGCCCGTCTTCAGTAGCGCTTTTTTTGTTTTTTTTTGGGCGTCCTACCCGCTGTCAGCGCCACCGTCATTACAAAATACTGCGGTCCGTCGTCTGGACAAATTGGATAACGATTTGTACGCGGGGAATAAAAACGTTTTTTTTTTTCCCGTTACGGAAACCGACAACGTTCGCTACGTGCAAAGGGCTCGACGGTCGTCACAAATTAGTCTTCTGCCTGCCCGGAAATCCGGTGTCGGCTATGGTCACTTTCCATCTGTACGTATTACCGGCACTCAGGATACTGTCCGGTCATCCGCAGCCGTTCCCGACGACAATTAAAATCAAGGTGGGTCGTATAAAATAAATAATACTTGGGCGTCGGCCGGCGCCGAACAGAGAAAACTCTGTTCTCTCTCTCTCTCTCTCGACGAAGACCAAGATCGTCTCCAGCTTCTGATGACGACAATAAATGAATAACCCTTTGCGCCGAAACGATTACGCCGTCGTACGAACGTTTTAAAATAATTTTTTGTAACCTTTTTCTCGGTCCAGTTGACGGAAGAAGTGAAATTGGACACTAGGCCCGAATACAAAAGGGCGATGATCGATTGGAATTCGGAGGACAAGATGTTGCCATTAGCCAGAATTACTGGTGAGTCCAACAATTAATAATAATAATAAGGCTCATATTGGAGAGCCTATGTTCTCAACCGAACTTTATAATTTAGTTTTACTGCAGCTTGAAGGTGTATACAAACAATTATATATTTATACAGTAAAAAATTCATTCGTCCGATTGCTCTCGACGGTTTTCACATTGATACTTTCCGCTACCGTCGTTATAAAATTACTTTAAAATAGCTGCTTTTTGTGGTCTGCGAGGGGTTGGAATAATACCGTAGGTTTGTACTGTTTCTGTCTCCTCTCGCCGCTAGACCGGTTGTCGGCCGTTCGCCGTCTTCAGTAGCGCTGTGTCAGTGTCACTGTTGTGGCACTTTGGATGTTTTTTTGGGGACATCCTCACTGCTGCACTGTGTCACTTTCACGTGTACAGACTGTCGGTCGTCTTCAGTAGCTGTGTCAGTAGTCACTGTTGTGGCACTTTGATGTTTTTGGGGACATCCTCACTGCTGCACTGTGTCACTTTCACTTGTACTGTCAATTTTGGCAGTTTGTATGTTAACTGTCGTTTGTATACGATCGTTTGTCGTCCGTGTATACGACGTGTCTTGTTATTGTGTTTTCGGGGGGGATGTTGCCAAAGTACAAGTGGCAGCGAAAGTGCGCGAGACGGTGACAGTGACACGGCGCATTGAAGACGGCGAACGACAACCGTCCAGCCAATAGACCAGCGGTATTCCAACCACTCGCAGACCACAAAAGCAGCTATGTTAAACTGAAATAAGATACATTTATCCGAAAAGAAAATTGAAATTTTCACCTGCAGTGATGTAACATAGTCGTTTTCCGTTGACCTTTTCTCGCGTCCCGCAGTACTCGCCTTCCTCACGATCTATTGTACGGTGATACGGCGAGACTTCAATTCGCCGTCTTCGGTAGTCGCTGCCGCGCCGAATACGAAATGACCGATATTCCAAATAGCGGATATTTGATATAGCGAAAACCGCGATTTTTTCAGGAAATCAGATAAGCAGCCGACTGGCGAGTTGTCACAGGGCCAACTGTCTTCTGGTATTGCCGTCGTCTGCGATGTCGACAACCGACGGAATACTTCCGCCGTTTTCAGTCGTCGACGCTCACATCATATCTAGTCTCGTCTAAATTTCGTGAGATTCAAAACCCGTGTTCCACTTTGTTGTATTTATCTTTGAACGTTTTATTATTTTTTAAATATTTATATATATATATATAAATTGGTAGTGTTGAACAGAAAGAAAAAAAAAATTAGTTATCTTCAATGTAGAAAAAAAAAGAAACAAAAAACTATTATTTGTCTATTTTGATTCCTCGGTAAGAAAAATGTTCAGGAAAACGAGCAGAAAATGACAAAATTGTATTATGTATTTTGTTTAAATAAATGTTGCCGCTAATCGTTCTTGTATAATTTTACACGTCATTATAACCGAGGCTGTTTTAAATTTATTATATTAACACTAATTCGCCGTCCGACGACACCGCTTTAGTTAGTACCTTTCTCTCGGTGTCTTGCTTTAGGTAACAATAAAAGTTACGCACTTCAACAAGTTTTTTTTTCTTTTTATAAGTAATTGTAAGTCTCATCCGATTAATAATAAAATTTAACAATTTATAATCCACAGATAATGTCAAGATAATGGCAGGCGACAGGCCAAGTAATCTGAATCAGCGCTGACGGTGCCGAGCTAATAAATTTTTACGAGATGTGTGGATGGCAAAGTGTTAATAACGAAAAAATATTACAGGGTCGTATTGCATTTTTGTATGGTATAAAAGAGAAAAAAAAAACACAGATTATATTTCATAACATGTAATATTCGTGATAGGGATACATTCAGAGTTTTGAAAATGATTGAGTTTTGACATTAGTTTTTTTTTTTTAATGTAAAACAGATAAATATCTTTGACAGTTACAGACAGCTATTTATTACACACAGAAATAAGAATAAAAGTCCACATTTAATACATTTATTATCTGCCTACAGTCTAGAGGCGTTTAATCGAATTGATCCGATGTACACATATAACACGTCGTTAGCTAACATCGAATATATAGAGATAAATAAATTCGTAAAATTACATAAATTTTTTTTGGGATACAAAAAATTAAAATACCTAAATAATGTAGACGCACATCGATAATAGAGTAGGTACAAAGTCTGAAAATAATAAAATTGAATATTTTATTACGGGCCGATATTCGGCTGTAAAATAGAAACATTCGATAGGAAAAATTTTAATGTTTTTTTTTTTTTTATACGTTTTTCTATACCAACGTCGATTGATCCCACAGGGCAGCGCCGAAACCGAAACTCCTTTCCGGATACCACGAGATATCGATGTCGATGACCGCTGACCACTCTACGTCGTCTCCGATTGAAATTCACTTTCGTCAAGCCCGACCGGAAGAACTGAGAAGAGAGAATCGCGCCACGCTTACGGAGATTAACGACGGACAATAATATCGAAGCTCTACAAAAGTTTCCATTTTACAATCGGTGAGACAACGAAAATACGTTTTATCCGAGCATATAGTCAGAATATACCCGGCTGATAGGTAATCTATGTTTTTATACGCTTTATATCGAGCGGTCCGTATATTTATTTTTAAAAATCGAGAACCGAAATTGTAATTCTGTCCCCGTCGACTG
Source organism: Lethocerus indicus (assembly GCA_019843655.1). Taxonomy (NCBI): domain Eukaryota; kingdom Metazoa; phylum Arthropoda; class Insecta; order Hemiptera; family Belostomatidae; genus Lethocerus; species Lethocerus indicus. The sequence goes on from JACDQD010000156.1 coordinate 36,315, forward strand.
GCTGATTCGGTTGAGCGGTCGACAATTTAAAATATTTATAAATTGTACAACACGATGGTGGGTTTAGCCCCCCTCCTAATTAGAAATGCGAATTTTGATTATTATTTAGCTCAAATTTTTGTTTGATTTTACATTTTGAATCGCATACTTGCGGCCTCTCTCTCCGTCCTCCTGCGACATTCATCAAGGAACAACATTCAAAACCTCTCTTTCTTTCTCTCTCCCCGTCTTTCTCTAGCCGGATTAACCGTACGACAGAACCCTGAGAACCTTCCTCTTGTAACGATTTCCGAGATGGGAAACGAAAGCGACGTGTTCACCGTCCGAACGGAGAAAGACGTAGCACTCGCTGATGCGCTTGCAGTCCAACGTGTCGCCGGTCCACGCGTCGATTAGGAAGTGGCCCGAGTCGTACGGTACGAGTCCCGACGACGCCGAGAATTTGTGCACGATGCAGACGACGTAGTCCTCGCCGGCCATGCTCAAGAACGGCAGTATGCACATTGTTTCCAGCGGGTAGAACGGAAAGCTGAACCAGCGCGCGGAATGCGTCCGAGCGTCGTAGCATATGACGCGGATTTCGCATTCGAAAAATTTCGGAAAATAGAAGAACATGGGGTGGCGCGGATGGAGCGTGAGCGCTTCGACCTCTTCCGAGAGGCGGCATATCCTCTTGGCGTTCCGCCTGTCCCAGACGGTGAGCATCTGGGACGATATCCAGACCTGGTCCCTGGGCAGGCGCGATTCGGCGAGCAGTATCGATTCGTTCGCGAAAAGGCTGACGTGCCGGAATATGTCGCCTTCGGAATTGATCTCGGAACGCTTGCTGCCGAAAGCGTCGAATTCCAATATCGTCTTCTGGTCGTGGACGAAGAGCGAGTCTTTGAGAATGGTGAATTCGGCCGTCTCCATGAAATCGACGTCGCGCACGACCTTCTTTCGCCGGACGGAGAGGAAATGTAGAGCCGAGTCGACGGCCATGCAGACGGTGTCCTCGAGTATGCCGACGCACTTGGCGTTGGCCTCGTCCTCGACGAGTATCCTGCCGGTCAGCACGGGGAAGAATTTCTTCTTGCGGCACGTGTAGCAGAGGTAAGCCGAATCCGCTCTATCCCTAATAACGAAAGTTGTGTTGCTGAAACCGATCACTGTCCCCTCCGACGTGTCTATCCTCTGGTACGGCCTGTCGACGTCGACGTCATCTTGGTCGTCGGTGCTGTACAATTTGAGACTGTTGTCGCATTCGAGCACCGTTATTGCGCCGTCTCTCATGAAATGCGATTTGCCGAAAATTCCCTCGATATCCTTTATCCTGAAAATTCCCCTCTTCCAGTTGTTGCGCAGTCGCCTCTTCTTCGAAAACCTGTAGTACCATTTGCACTGTCGTTCCAAATCTGAGCCGACGAAAATTAAAAACAGTAAGAGTCTATTACATTATTTTCTGTCGGAATATAATAGGGTTTTTTATTTTTTTTCTTAACCGTTTAAAGCGACTATGTTATTATACAATTTCACAACAAACAGTACGATGTTTATAAGATTTAAATCGAATTTCTCAGTATAAACAGCGGAGGCATGGATTTTTTTTTCGGTTTAGTAAAATTTATTTTCCCCGTATTTTTATAATGTAATTTATGTCGATATGCTGACGCTTATTTCTCTGATCACTTTTTGCCCCCGATTACTTTTAACTTATAACTACCATCCAGCGGAATCGAACCTCCGGTCTACGATCCGATCGCAGCGGATCATTCGCGATTTTCTATTTATAAACCGGTTAGTGTAAAAATTTAAATTGTTACCGCATAATTTATCGGACGGTGAGTTTTTGGCTGCGTGCGGCGGCGGCGGCGCGACGCCAGAAGAGAACGCGATACAGTAGCCGCTCTGTAGATAGTGGCGTTTCCACAACTGGTTGTGGTTCGCCAGACGCCTCCACCTCTTGCTGACCCTGCACACCGCCGCCAACTCTTCGCACTCCATATACCGTAAAATGTCCCTCGCCACCTCGACCGGTATCTGCGCCATTATGTCCATCGTTTTCGCCGGTTCGACCTTGAAACGAACGCCGGGTTAGACGAAAAGACGACCGGCCGGTATCGGTTTGGAATATCGTAGATTTCGTGTCGCTGGACCGGTCGATTTTTGTAACGACGAAAGAGACGCGAAAACGGTTGTGGCATTCCGATACATCTTTAGATAACGATATTTTGTTTTTCGAGCGCGAATAAATAACGCTCGGAAAGCGATACTAATGGAGCGTCTGAAACACACAAAATATACTCTTCGGCAGAGATAAATATTTACTTTCGTATTTATTTATCGCAGTTATACCGTCAGAAACGTCGACTTATCCGTAAGCTGATTTATGAAAGATACAACTTCAATAGTTATTATTTAATTTATTAACCCATTACACATACATAACACATTACAGGCCCTCGTATTAAAAATTTTTGAACCGAGTAACGTACTATAATGATATTGGAGTTATACAAATCGGTCGATATCGAGGAATGTATATTTTAAAAAAAAAAAAAAAATCATTATTTTATCGTTTATAATTTTGTACAGTATGATGATAAATTTTGAAACACTGTCCGATACTCGTTCGAGGCCGATTTGTTTTCTCTCCTCTCGTTGAACGGACCGAATACAGTTTTCGTTTTCCGTTTCCGACGCCCGACAAATATTCGATTGTCTCTAATCTATAGTCCGCCCCGACTTAGATTTAGACTGGGACTGGGACTTTTAGGTCTAGGATTTGGACTCGCTTATTTACAACCGTAAATCCGACCGTACACAGTACGTTCCCATAACGACCTTTCGCGTTATTGTCTGACGTCGAAACCGGCCGACACTTCGTGTATATATATATATATATATATATATATATATATATATATATATATATATCCAAGTGATTTTACGATATTTTAATTTAATTTCTTGAGTATGCTCGAAAATAACTCGATGTCCCATGACGACCGAGCGTGAACGGTTAAATTTCCTATTTAATTATATTTATCTATTGATACATTTGTCGTAAATATTAATTTTAAATGGAAGGATGAATGTTTCGGAGAGGTCCACGAAAAAACTCAGGACTGGTCAGAATGGTAAATAAAAAAAGAAAAAAAATAATGGACAAGACGGATACGAAAGGGGAAAACGGGATCGGCTCCGATTAACAGGAATTACGGTGTTTACGGCGATACGAATAAGAGTAATAATAAAAAGGATACTGTAGGTTCGTGATGTTTCTGTCTCATCTCTCTCTCGCTGCCGGTTTTGGTCTTTCGCTAGACCGGTTTGTCGGCCGTTCGCCGTCTTCAGTAGTCACTGTGTCACTGTCACTGTTGTGGCACTTTGGATGTTTTTTTGGGGGCATCCTCACTGCCCACTGTGTCACTTTCACGTGTACTGGTTTGGTCTTTTGCTAGACTGCGGTTTCGGCCGTTCGCCGTCTTCAGTAGTCACTGTGTCAGTCACTGTTGTGGCACTTTGGATGTTTTTCGTGGGGCATCCTCACTGCCCACTGTGTCACTTTCACATGTACTGGTTTGGTCTTTCGCTAGACCGGTTTTGGCCGCTCGCCGTCTTCAGTAGTCACTGTGTCACTGTCACTGTTGTGGCACTTTGGATGTTTTTGGGGCATCCTCACTGCCCACTGTGTCACTTTCACATGTACCGGTTTGGTCTTTCGCTAGACTGCGGTTTCGGCCGTTCGCCATCTTCAGTAGTCACTGTGTCAGTCACTGTTGTGGCACTTTGGATGTTTTTTTTGGGCATCCTCACTGCCCACTGTGTCACTTTCACGTGTACCGGTTTGGTCTTTTGCTAGACCGGTTTCGTGTGACTACTGAAGATGGCGAACGGCCGACAAACCGGTCTAGCGAAAGACCAGACCGGCAGCGAGAGAGGGAGGAGACAGAAACTTCACGGACCTACAGTATATTCCAACCCCTCGCAGAGCACAAAACATGTATATTGAATTAATAAAAAGGATTTTGTTAGCGGTCGGGGAGGCGGGTGACGGAGCGCTGACGACCCGGGTGACAGATAAAACCGGTTTCGCGAAATCAAATCGGCTTTGACGAACTCACCGCCGCCATCGTGAGGGGGACGAGAGAAAACTCGATTCTTTTCTCTGGGAAAAAAAATATTAAAAAAAAAACAACACTCCACAGAGTTGACAGGGCGGGCCGTCACCTCGACTCTTGTCTATCGATCTGTGACGTCACAGTGACTGACGTCACTAACATGAACCTATAGTCGGTTCCCAGTAGCTATAATTCTGAAACTCGTCCCAGTCATATATATATATTTCATGTTTCGAGTTATTCAATGAATCGCTTTCGAATAAATGAACAAATATTTTTATACTATGCGAAATTTTAATTATTAGTCTCGATTAATGGAAATTTACTGCGAGTATGAAATTTTGTGCGAATTTCATATGAAAATGTATGAATTGACTATAGACCACTTTCGTAATTACGGGCGCAGTCCTGCATCGGGATAATCATTTTTAAAATTAAAAAAAAAAAATATCCTATTTAAAAAAAAACAGACTATTATATTTTCTGTCCGTCCGGACGTAAGATGACCTATACGAAATTAAATATTATTTCCGTACACCTAAAGCTGGACAACATCGGCCCGGTTAAATAAAAAAAAAAAGTCGACGAATTCCCGTAGATATTACTTAAATTATCGACGTTTTTTTTCCCCAAACGTTGAAATATTATCAAACCAGAAAATAGTGTTAAATCCAACACTGTCCGGTCGAATAGTGATCGGACTGGATTGTGTCATCATTGACAGCCGAAACAGACCAAAATCGTGTAAAAAGAAATATTTTTGACGGGAGCAAGCCAATTTTCCCCGCCTCTTAAACAGAACTGACTGAATAAATCGTTTCCCCGTCGAGACAAAGGAAATTGGACGATATATTGGTCGTATGTCTCTGTAACAATTCCATTAGAATATCCCTATACAGAGACAGAGATGCCTGTTTACAAAATGAAATATTGTTGCTTTCTGTCCGGGTAATAAAGATATTACAGAAATTTGTAACGGGTTTATAAAAAAAAGTTTTGCAACGTTCAAATATTACGATGGTACGTTCTGAGCGAAACTAACTGTATCTGTCTCGATCTTAAATTAATATTATAAGATTATATAAGTTTTTGTAAATTGAAATGGACAATATGGCCCGTAAGGTTGTTATAGGATAGTTAAGAAAATAATATTTTTTTTTCTTATTAAAAAAAATAACGATATAATATTAAAGTGAAATGACTTTTTTGATCAAGGCGGCAGTGTTTCGGCACTGACAGTCCTGACTGTATCTGCCTCGATCTTAAAATCAATATTATAAGATTATATAAGTTTTTGTAAATTGAAATGGACAATATGGCCTGTAAGGTTGTTATAGGATTAGGAAAATAATTTTTTTCTTATTAAAAAAAATAACGATATAATATTAGAGTGAAATGACTTTGTAATCAAGGCGGCAGTGTTTCGGCGTTGGCAGCCTAACTGTATCTGCCTCGATCTTAAATCAATATTATAAGATTATATAAGTTTTTGTAAATTGAAATGGGCAATATGGCCTGTAAGGTTGTTATAGGATAGTTAAGAAAATAATAATTTTTTTCTTATTAAAAAAAATAACGATATAATATTAAAGTGAAATGACTTTTTTGATCAAGGCGGCAGTGTTTCGGCGTTGGCAGTCCTAACTGTATCTGGCTCGAGCTTAAAATCAATATTATAAGATTATATAAGTTTTTGTATATTGAAATGGACAATACGTAAGCCCGTAAGGTTGTTAAACCTTTTAAAAACAGTTAATAAAAAAAAATGTCAATAATAACAGCGAAAGGATAGTCATGAAAGTGTTTCAGGTTAGTTATCCTGCATTAGTTACCAATTTATATTTACCAATTTATTTATAGTTACCAATTTTGAATTTAATTGTTGATATCAGAGCACGGATATTTCGAGGAAATAATTTCTAATTTCCCCATTAATTAAACGGCTATAATCAACCCGAAAATTCTGTTTCAATTTTTTCTTTTTTCCTTTTTTTTTATTTGGTTCTCCCATTTTTCTATATTTATTGTAGTTCGGAAATAAAAATAATTGCCGTTAATATTCGATAAAATTATGTAAAAGCTGTTAGTTTTTTCCCCCTTATTTATTAGTTCGTGAGAGAGAAAATTTGTGTAAGAATGAAGACTGTTTTTAACAATTTCTTTCAATTCTCTTCGAATAAAATAAAATAAAATATAAACTAGTTTTTATCGATTCATCGCTCTATAAATCGATAGACAATTTTCTACAACATATTTCTATTTAAACAACCTTTAGCGATATATTTTTTTGGATAAACATTTTTTATAATTAATATAACACAATTTTGTTTTCAAATGTTTTATACGAATCCCAGTTTAGGTAAATAAAATTACTTGGCGTTAATAATTAAAACATTTGTAAAATGGATATTGAAAGTGGTTCCGTCGAATTAGATTTTTGTACAACAAAATACTAGACATCGATTGCATATTTTTTTAGATAATTATTTCTGTTTAATTATTATTTACGGGGAAAAATATTTAAAAGCGATTTCAATCAGTTCGGATAACGTCGGGTTGTAAATTTTTATAAATAGTCAATAAATTTGTTAAATATTTTAATTTTTTGTAACAACCACTTAATCATTTTCTCTGAAGTTTTTATCTGATAAATTAAAGCCCGCCTAATTACATTAATGCTATATACTATAATAATTGATAATTCAGATATTTTACACTGTTTTTTTGTGAAAAAACTGATCTGTTAGTAATCGGTGAATGCGATCCATTAATAATTTTATAAATCTGGATCCGAATGACTCGGAAGGTCACTTATAAGGTGGGCCTTATAAATATAGAATAAATGTTAAAAATATTTCCATTTAAAATAATTAGGAGCTCCGCTAATTGAATTTTAACCCTTTCCAATTTTTTCCCCAAGACGATAGATTTTTTTCTCCTGTAAATTGAAACCCGGTAATTAGTTATAATACATGTAATACTGTATATAGGATACTAATTAATAATCGTAGATATTTTATGTTAATGTCGGACAATGTCTCTGTTGTGGCAAAATCATAAATCTTTTTTATATAATCTGGCTTATTCAGCTTAGTGTTCTTATATACTAGATATAGAGTTAGGGTGAAAATACATTTTTTTTTTTTAAACTAGCCCTTTAAAGGGTGGCAATAAACTGTGACAATTATGAAAGAAAACTTCCACCCTATTTCTCAAGCGAATACAAATACATATTCTTTATTTTCAATGAATACATTGAAGTACATTGCATAGAACACCTTATACACACACACACACACACACACAAATGTTTGGTGTTTTATATACATCTGCGTATTAATTTGCTTCAATTAATATTCATGCGTGTGTATAAGGATAAAACAGATAGAAGGGCCTCTTTAGTTGTTATTTGGGCCTCTTATTCATCAAATGCAGGTGATTTTGCACGGGGACCTGGTGATGAGTTTTCCCTTCTATCTTCAATAGAACTGGAGTTATGGGCAAAAAACCGAAAAAGTTTTTTTGATCGTACAGGGCTGCCATTGCGTGTGCAGATAGGCCTCTTCAAGGGCTTCAAAAGCGACCGAGTTTTCCCTTCTATCTTCAATAGAACTGGAGTTATGGGCAAAAAACCGAAAAAAGTTTTTTTGATCGTACAGGGCCGCCATTGCGTGTGCAGATAGGCCTCTTCAAGGGCTTCAAAAAGCGACCGAGTTTTCCCTTCTATCTTCAATAGAACTGGAGTTATGGGCAAAAAACCGAAAAAAGTTTTTTTGATCGTACAGGGCCGCCATTGCGTGTGCAGATAGGCCTCTTCAAGGGCTTCAAAAAGCGACCGAGTTTTCCCTTCTATCTTCAATAGAACTGGAGTTATGGGCAAAAACCGAAAAAGTTTTTTGATCGTACAGGGCTGCCATTGCGTGTGCAGATAGGCTCTTCAAGGGCTTCAAAAGCGACTGAGTTTTCCTTCTATCTTCAATAGAACTGAGTTATGGGCAAAAACCGAAAAAGTTTTTTGATCGTACAGGGCCGCCATTGAGTGTGCAGATAGGCCTCTTCAAGGGCTTCAAAAAGCGACCGAGTTTTCCCTTCTATCTTCAATAGAACTGGAGTTATGGGCAAAAACCGAAAAAAAGTTTTTTTGATCGTACAGGGCCGCCATTGCGTGTGCAGATAGGCCTCTTCAAGGGCTTCAAAAAGCGACCGAGTTTTCCCTTCTATCTTCAATAGAACTGAGTTATGGGCTCTTCCGATCTAGTTTTTTTTGATCGTACAGGGCCGCCATTGCGTGTGCAGATAGGCCTCTTCAAGGGCTTCAAAAAGCGACCGAGTTTTCCCTTCTATCTTCAATAGAACTGGAGTTATGGGCAAAAACCGAAAAAGTTTTTTTGATCGTACAGGGCCGCCATTGCGTGTGCAGATAGGCCTCTTCAAGGGCTTCAAAAAGCGACTGAGTTTTCCTTCTAT
>JACDQD010000157.1:0-44156 GCA_019843655.1 Lethocerus indicus
ACTCCCGCCTTCTCCTCGTCCAAAATTCCTGTTCCTGAAGTTCCACTCCCCCTTTCTCCCTAAAATTCCTGTTCCTGAAGTTCCACCCCGCCTTTCTCCTCGTCCGAAAATCCCGGTTCCTGAAGTTCAACTCCCGCCTTTCTCCTCGTCCAAAATCCGGTTCCTGAAGTTCCACTCCCGCCTTTCTCCCTAAAAATTCCTGTTCCTGAAGTTCCACTCCCGCCTTTCTCTTCGTCCTAAAAATCCCGGTTCCTGAAGTTCCACTCCCGCCTTTCTCCCCTAAAAATCCCGGTTCCTGAAGTTCCACTCCCGCCTTTCTCCCCCTAAAAATTCCTGTTCCTGAAGTTCCACTCCCGCCTTTCTCCTCGTCCTAAAAATCCCGGTTCCTGAAGTTCAACTCCCGCCTTTCTCCTCGTCCAAAAAATCCCGGTTCCTGAAGTTCAACTCCCGCCTTTCTCCTCGTCCTAAAAATCCCGGTTCCTGAAGTTCCACTCCCGCCTTTCTCCCCTAAAAATCCCGGTTCCTGAAGTTCCACTCCCGCCTTTCTCCTCGTCCTAAAAATCCCGGTTCCTGAAGTTCAACTCCCGCCTTTCTCCTCGTCCTAAAAATCCCGGTTCCCGAAGTTCCACTCCCGCCTTTCTCTCGTCCTAAAAATTCGGTTCCCGGTTCCACTCCCGCCTTTCTCCTCGTCCCAAAATCCTGGTTCCGAAGTTCAACTCCCGCCTTTCTCCTCGTCCAAAAATCCCGGTTCCTGAAGTTCCACTCCCGCCTTTCTCCTCGTCCAAAAATCCCTGTTCCTGAAGTTCACCTCCGCCTCGTCCAAAAATCCCGGTTCCTGAAGTTCAACTCCCGCCTTCTCGTCCTGTCCAAAATCCCGGTTCCTGAAGTTCCACTCCCGCCTTTCTCCTCGTCCAAAAATCCCGGTTCCCGGAAGTTCAACTCCCACCTTTCTCCCTCTCCAAAAATCCCGGTTCCTGAAGTTCCACTCCCGCCTTTCTCCTCGCCTAAAAATCCCGGTTCCCTGAAGTTCAACTCCCGCCTTTCTCCTCGTCCTAAAATCCCGGTTCCCGAAGTTCAACTCCCGCCTTTCTCCCCTAAAAATCCCGGTTCCTGAAGTTCCACTCCCGCCTTTCTCCTCGTCCAAAAATCCCGGTTCCTGATGTTCACACCCCGCCTTTCTCCTCGTCCAAAAATCCCGGTTCCTGAAGTTCAACTCCCGCCTTTCTCCTCGTCCAAAACCTGGTTCCTGAAGTTCCACTCCCGCCTTTCTCCCGTAAAAATCCCGGTTCCTGTTCAACTCCCGCCTTTCTCCTCGTCCTAAAAATCCCGGTTCCTGAAGTTCCATTCCACCTTTCTCCAGTTCCCAAGTTCCATTCCATTCCCTCCAGTTCCTTCCCCCCTTTCTCCTCCATTCCACTTTCTCCCCATTCAAGTTCATTCCTCCCCCTTTCTCCCTGTTCCTAGTTCCCTCCCACTTCTCCTTGTCCTAAAATCCCGGTTCCTGAAGTTCTCCTGCCTTTCCCTCCATCCTCCATTCCATTCCACCCTTTCCCTTGTCCATCCATTCCATTCCATTCCATTCCCCTCCAGTTTCCACTCCACCTTTCCATTCCATTCCTCCTTTCTCCCCATTCCATTCCACTCCCCTTCCATTCCACCTTTCTCCCATTCCTGTTCAAGTTCCACTCCCCACCTTTCTCCCTAAAATCCCGGTTCCCGAAGTTCCTACTCCCGACTTAAACAGTTTTTCAGTCGTCGATTTCCCTTTTTGAGCCTTCAGTTTCCACGCGGGCCAACAATACAATACAGGAACAACGGCCGAAAGTCGAGCTTTTCCGCTTTTCCTCTTGTCAGCCCCATCGCGGTAAAAAGCTATCACAAACATATTGGGGGTCTTTTTACAGTTTTCCCCTCTTTAAACCGGTTCGGTTCAGAAAGTCGTAAAGTAATTCTTACTGCAATCCGGCGGTGTAAGTAATCTCGTTAAACGACGTAAAGCGATTACGATCGTAGTAATCGCGTCAGAGTTCGATTCAATTACTCCCCGCTTCACCCCGAATAATTTAAATCAGGATCGGGATGCTGCTCAGATCGGGATATTCCGGATAGAGAATTTCAATTGTGGCCCTTTAAACGAGGTTACGCTTTCCCACCTCCCCATCCCCCCCCGGGTTTTCCGACGATCATTTTCCTCCAACTTGCTGCGGCAATTTATGAAGTTTAATTTGTTGAAAAGTTGACGTAGAAAATTGATGTTTCCGTCGGCTTTTCCAATCCCCCAATCGGGACTGAGACTAATTAGCGTCTCTGGGAAAACTTTAAATTGAAATTTTCACACACACCTCCCACCTTCCTCCCAATCAGTTGCCATTGTGACTTAGCCTTAGTTCGGAGGAAAATAGCCGCCGATTGATATACAGTTGAAAATGGCTTTTCCGATTCGGTTTACGGCGCTGTCTTTTGGGGGGGGGTAGGGAAATATTCAGGAAAAACCGCGAAGGCAAAAGGAATTGGCCGGCGACGGCGTCATCGATATATCGGCGGGGAAATTAGGAAAACTTATCCGGCTATTAGTCGAAAGTGCAACAAAATTTAACAGTCCAGAAAATGACCGAAGAGCTCTGGAAAACATTCGGAAAACGGGAAAAACCGACAGCAAAGAGCCCCGACAAATCGAATGCGGGTAAGCCAAGAAAGTGGCTGAAAAGCGCTGGAAAAACTTTCCGGCAAGAATGAGCCCCGGTAAATAAATTAGTCGGAAATTGAGGAAAACTATCCGGCTATTAGTCAAAAGTGCAACAAAATTAACGCTCGAAAATGCCCGAAGAAAACCCTCGGAAAACCGGAAAAACCGACATCAGAATTGCACAAATGCCGTTTACGTTTTGTCGACGTGAAAGAATAACATACAAGAAAATGGCTGGAAAGCGCTGGAAAACCCTCGGAAAACCGGGAGCGGGGTTGAAGAGTAAATAAATCGATTGGAAAATTGATTTCTGAAACTATTTCCTTTTTGGGTCAAATTCACCGTTTATGCTATTCGATGTGCGGGTTTGGGGGGCGGCAGGAAAGCCAATGGCTGAAAAGCGCTTGGAAAAACTCTCCGGCAAGAATGAGCGGAAAGTGAGGAAAACTATTCCGACTATCCGATCAAAAAAACGCCGGAAAATCTCTGGAAAAACCCTCGTGAAACCAGGAAATTTTTGTCGACGTGAAAGAGTAACGCCGCTAGAAAATGCGCTCGAAAGCGGCGGAAAACCCGTCGGGAAACCCGACGAAAGAGCAAATAAATCAATTGGAAAATTGAGTTCTAAATATGTTTGGGGGGGGAAAAAGAACAACAAACGGCAAGAAAATGGCTGAAAAGCGCCGGAAAAACTCTCCGGCACGAATGAGCCGCCGATATCGAGTGTAAATAAATTAGTGGGGAAATTCAGTTTTAAGAAACGCCGTCTTCAGTAGCGCCTGTCCCAATATAACGCGTAATAAAAGAGAAAACCGTATCGAAAGTCGGATATCCTTTTTCAGTTTTTCCCTCTAACTTATTCCAGAGATTCAATCGTGAGTCAATTGGAAAAACTGAAAAGCTGAAGCCCCGTCGGGCCGTTTAAAATTTTCCACGCGTTTCCACCGCGCAAAACCACCCTTCAGGACGCCTGGAAAATTAGTTTTTCCTTTTTCGCCGTTTCTCAACCCCCGTTTTAATATTCTCCAGGTTGGGGGTGGTTTGGCGGGGAGGGGAAGGGGAATAATATAAAGTGGGATCGTTAATATTATAAAGAAACCCCGAGTTAACATCCACCATCCCCCGACTGTTAATAGGTAATCTCAACCCCATCCCCAAAACGCGTGCAAAATAATCACCCGTTTCAACAACCTGCCTCTCTGAACCCGATTGGGGATGCTCACCTACCCAAAATAACACACAGTCCGCCACTTGGAATTTCATTATTAAACAGGATTTACTTCCGTTTCCTTCATCCCTTTTCGTTACATTGCGACGAAAATGCATGAGAATTTACGAAATTTCGCCCTCGGCCCTGTTGTATTTATTTCCAGAATACCTGTTTTTGTACTCCGCGATGGGGTAGATTTCGTGTGTTTCTGTCTCCTGTCTCGCCGGTTTCGGCCGCTCGCCATCTTCAGTAGTCACTCAAATTTCATTTCCCCCCTCCGCTGTAACTGCCGGAAGAAAACAGGCTGTTTTTGTGGTCCGCGAGGGGTTGGAATACACCGTAGATTTCGTCTGTTTCCGTCTCCTGTCTCGCCGGTTTCGGCCGCTCGCCATCTTCAGTAGTCACTCAAATTTCATTTCCCCTTCCGTTGTAACTACCGGAAGAATAGAAGCTATTTTAACGTACCCGTTTTGTGGTCTCCAGGGGTTGAAATACCCCGTACATTTCGTGTGTTTCTGTCTCCCCTATCGCCGGTTTCGGCCGCTCGCCGTCTTCAGTAGTCACTCAAATTTCATTTCCCCTCCCGTTGTAACTACCGGAAGAATAGAAGCTATTTTAACGTACCCGTTTTCTGGTCTCCGAGGGGTTGGAATACCCCGTAGATTTCTTGTGTTTCAGTCTCCAATATCGCCTGTTTCGGCCGCACGCCATCTTCAGTAGTCACTCAAATTTCATTTCCCCTCCCGTTGTAACTACCGGAAGAATAGAAGCTATTTTAACGTGCCCGTTTTGTGGTCCGCGAAGGGTTGGAATACCCCGTAGATTTCTTGTGTTTCTGTCTCCTTTCTCGCCGGTTTCGGCCGCTCGCCATCTTCAGTAGTCACTCAAATTTCATTTCCCCTCCCGTTGTAACTACCGGAAGAATACAAGCTATTTTAACGTACCCGTTTTGTGGTCCGCGAAGGGGTTGGAATACCCCGTAGATTTCTTGTGTTTCTGTCTCCTTTCTCGCCGGTTTCGGCCGCTCGCCATCTTCAGTAGTCACTCAAATTTCATTTCCCCTTCCGTTGTAACTACCGGAAGATGAATACAAGCTATTTTAACGTACCCGTTTTGTGGTCCGCAAAGGGGTTGGAATTTGTGAAAATTAACAATAAAAAAAAAAAAAAAAACCGAGTGTTTAGGAGTTTAGGCGCTTGGGAGTTTTGGCGTCGTCGAAAATTGCTATTTGCCAAATCGGACTCGTTTAAAAATCGTCGATAGCGTTTAGTGGTTTACGACTCTGTTTTTGGACGGGGGGTGGGGGGTGGGGGTTGAAGGGGGGTTTGTAGTCGATTGGTTATCGTCCGCACGGCCCGATAACGCCCCATTACCGGCGCGGCCCCACGCTACGGCCCCACGCCCGATGATAACAACAACGCGCATTCTATTGCCAACCGATAACCGCAACCCTTCATGCCCTAAACACCCTATTACAACCCCCCCCCACCCCCCGGGTGTATGTTGATACCCAATAGGGGGCGAATTCCCAACACGATTCCAAGTAGAAATATTGAGCAGTAAAGTGGAATTTAAAAAAAAAAAAACCTAACGGGGGTGAGAATCTCAGTAATCCGGATTGTTATCGGCGTACAGAGAAGGATAACGGAGATGAAATTCGGGTGAAAAAACGGTATAGGGCGTACCCGAAAGTGATCGAAAATTTCGTAAAGTCTATTCCTGGTATTGAGGAATTCCTCGAGAAGAGGGAAATCGGGAAAATTGCCGGAAAGTGGTATATATATATATATATATATATATATATATATATATATATATATATATATATATATTACATTCGATATACAACAGGTATTTATAGAATACGGTAGGTGGCTGAAATATATTTTCGAATAAATCTCAGGAATTATTCGCGAATTATTGAACTAATTACCCCTAATTTTCACCCCCCAATGACGGGGGTGCAAATTCAATTCATTCCCCTACACAATTACCCACGAAAAATAGTTGAATTAGTAATAATAATAGAATGTAAAAGAAAAGGAGATTACATCGCGTTTTTTTTTTCTCATTTTTTATTTATATAAGGGCAATAAGGAAAATTATAATAACAGAAGGGAAAAACAGACTTATTACATTGTTCAATTTCACCCCTAAAATTAAATAAAGGGAATTTTATTTCTCTGTTTTCTGATGTAATAAATTCAAAATGTCGATTACTTATGACTGAAGATTGTTGATTGTGCAATAATCATAAAGTAGAGGTTCCGAAAAAAAAAAATCTACGCTAGTTTAAGCCCTTTTATTGTTGAAACTGTAAAAAAAGGAAAAAAAAAAGGTACTTAGGTACCGTCAGACGGGGGCGGGGGCGGAAATGTCGCCCAATTTTTTGAACCGTATGAAAAGCGAATAAAAAATTTAAAGAAAATTTAAAATAAATCTCAAAACAGGTTTTGAGAGAACTCAATCTGGACCAAAATGAAAATTTCAGTTTCGTGATTCTGATCGAAAGTTTCCTTCACGATATAAATTTCCCTATTGAAAAAAAGAAAAGACACTGCCTCTTTTCAGTTCTGGCCAATTCCCCAATTTTCGTCTTTTCTTTTACAGAAATTCGCCCGAATTATTCTTCTACCCGCTGGAGGAAAAGTACCGCAGGAAATAGAACAAAGCAATATTGATGTTGAAGCCGCACTAGAAACTAACAATGGAGGAGGTTTTCCTCCTTTTTTTTTTTTTTATTACATTTTTTTTAATTAATTTCCGTTTCGTAATATCTAGGTCGGTGGGCGCATGTGGCGGAGAGTTTCAGAAATTTTCCGGTTTCAAAATCACTTTTCCAATATCAGTTTCGGTCGTCGGGAAAATCGGACGAACCCGCCTTCGATTCGGGAAAATTGAAGAAAATTCTCGTTACTAATAATAATAATGTCTTCAGTACCGGCGATCAATTCGGTACGAGCTGACCGCCGGAACGTTTTCATTTCAATTTCAACCCCGGTTGGCTCCTTCGCCAGACCGGTTTCTTCGGCCGCTCGCCATCTTCAGTAGCGCTGTGTCAGTCACTTCTGGCACTTTCTGCATGTTTTTCCTGGGGGCATCCTCACCGCACTGGTCTCCTCTCGCCGGTTCGGTCTTTCGCCAGACCGGTTTCTTCGGCCGCTCGCCATCTTCAGTAGCGCTGTGTCAGTCACTTCTGGCACTTTCTGCATTTTTCCTGGGGCATCCTCCCACTGCCTCCTGTCTCGCCGTTTATTCTGGTCTTTCGCCAGACCGGTTTCTTCGGCCGTTCGCCATCTTCAGTAGCGCTGTGTCAGTCACTTCTGGCACTTTCTGCATGTTTTCGGGGTATCCTCACCGCACAGGTCTCGTCTCGCCGGTTCGGTCTTTCGCCAGACCGGTTTCTTCGGCCGCTCGCCGTCTTCAGTAGCGCTGTGTCAGTCACTTCTGGCACTTTCTGCATGTTTTTCCTGGGGGTATCCTCACCGCACAGGTCTCCTTTCTCGCCGGTTCGGTCTTTCGCCAGACCGGTTTCTTCGGCCGCTCGCCATCTTCAGTAGATGGGAGTTTCAGAAATTTTCCGGTTTTAAAATCACTTTTCCAGTATCAGTTTCCATCTTCTTTCGGTCGTCGGGAAAGCGCCCCAGCTCCTCCGGACGAAACCCGCCTTCGATTCGGGAAAATTCGAAGAAAATTCTCTCGATAATAATAATAATAATGTCTTCAGTACCGGCGATAATTCGGTACGACCGCGGGACCGTTTTCATTTCAATTTCAACTGCACGTGTGCAATGGCCGTCTAGTAAATTGAATGAAAATATTATGCAAACGGGTGGAAAGTGGAAGAAAAACTGAAAATTTTCCCGTATTTCTTGAGGAATTTTCCTCAAATTTCAACTACGACAAGCGGTACACTAATTGTATTTCTGAATTGTACGTATTTGTACTACAATATCGAATTTTAGATTCCGCTGTGCGCTTTCGTTTTCTCCACATTTTCGCGTCCAATTTCATAAATATATGTTTTCCTCTCTATTTTCAGTCGTGTAGTACAATTTTCATTTTAAAAAAGACGATATATCATAAATACCGGTTTCGGCCGTTCGCCATCTTCAGTAGACTTCAAGTGCAGTGAGGATACACCCGAAAAAAAACATCCAAAGTGCCCGGTAGTGACTCAACACAGCGCTACTGAAGATGGCTGGCGGCCGAAACCGCAGTAAGGGGATTTTTTTTCTTTCCGATAGGGGTAAAAAAAGATGGGGGTGGAAAACCCCCGGTCAAATATTAACAGGGAAGGGGAAGGGAGTTTTCCGCCCCTTTCTAACGCTTGTCTTATTCATACCGGTACTGTTTATGGCCGGCCGGTGAAATCGAATTCGATAAATTCGGAAAAGTGTATCGAACTGTTCCACCCACAAGTGTACCGAAGTGAGTTACACTTGCCCCTAAAAGGAGGAACTGGAAATCGAAAATTTAGGTTTTTCGAAAATTTTCAGATATCGGCCCCATATTCCACCCACAAGTGTATTAATGTGAGCTACACTTGCCCCTAAAAGGAGGGTCGGAAATCGAAAATTTAGGTTTTTCGAAAATTTTCAGATATCGGCCCCATATTGCACCCACAAGTGTATTAATGTGAGCTACAGTTGCCCTGAGGGCCTGAAAGCGAAAATTTAGGGTTTTCGAAAATTTTCGATATGCCCCTATTGCACCCACAAGTGTATTAATGTGAGCTACATTTGCCCCTAAAGGAGGGGAACGGCATCGAAAATTTAGGTTTTTCGAAAATTTTCATATTCCACAAGTGTATTAATGTGAGCTACACTTGCCCAAAAAGGAGGGGTCGAAATCGAAAATTTAGTTTTTCGAAAATTTTCAGATATCGGCCCCATATTGCACCCACAAGTGTATTAATGTGAGCTACACTTGCCCCTAAAAGGAGGGTCGAAAATCGAAAATAGGTTTTCGAAAATTTTCAGATATCGGCCATATTGCACCCACAAGTGTATTAATGTGAGCTACACTTGCCCTAAAAGGAGGTGCCTGGAATCGAAAATTTAGGTTTTTCGAAATTTTTCAGATATCGGCCCCATATTCCACCCACAAGTGTATTATTGTGAGCTACACTTGCCCCTAAAAGGAGGGGTCGGAAATCGAAAATTTAGGTTTTTCGAAAATTTTCAGATATATTCCCCATATTGCACCCACAAGTGTATTAATGTGAGCTACACTTGCCCCTAAAAGGAGGGGTCGGAAATCGAAAATTTAGGTTTTTCCAAAATTTTCCGATATCGGCCCCATATTCCACCCACAAGTGTATTAATGTGAGCTACACTTGCCCTTAAAAGGAGGGGTCGGAAATCGAAAATTTAGGTTTTTCGAAAATTTTCAGATATCGGCCCCATATTCCACCCACAAGTGTATTAATGTGAGCTACACTTGCCCCTAAAAGGAGGGGTCGGAAATCGAAAATTTAGGTTTTTCGAAAATTTTCAGATATCGGCCCCATATTGCACCCACAAGTGTATTAATGTGAGCTACACTTGCCCTTAAAGGTCGAAAATTGAAAATTTAGTTTTTCGAAAATTTTCACATATCGGCCCCATATTGCACCCACAAGTGTATTAATGTGAGCTACACTTGCCCCTAAAAGGACGGCCCGGAAATCGAAAATTTAGGTTTTTCGAAAATTTTCAGATATCTGCCCCATATTGCACCCACAAGTGTATTAATGTGAGCTACACTTGCCCCTAAAAGGACGGCCCGGAAATCGAAAATTTAGTTTTTTCGAAAATTTTCTCAGATCGGCCCCATATTCCACCCACAAGTATATTAATGTGAGCTACACTTGCCCTTAAACGGACGACCCGGAAATCGAAAATTTAGGTTTTTCGAAAATTTTCAGATATCGGCCCCATATTGCACCCACAAATTCACGTGTATTGCATCGAGCTACCTTGCCCCTAAGGGGTCGAAAATCGAAAATTTAGGTTTTTCGAAAATTTTCAGATATCGGTCTCATATTGCACCCATAAAGTGTATTAATGTGAGCCACACTTGCCCCTAAAAGGAGGAACTGGAAATCGAAAATTTATTTTCGAAAATTTTCAGATATCGGCCCCAGCATATTCACAATGTATTACTGTGAGCTACACTGCCCCTGGAAGACGCCTGAAATCAAAAATTTAGTTTTTTTGAAAATTTTCAGATATCGGCCCCATATTCCACCCACAAGTGTATTAATGTGAGCTACACTTTGGTTCCCGGGACGGTCGAAATAAAAACCTTTAGGTTTTTGAAATCATTCCATGCCGTATTCCGTCAGTATTAATGTAGCTACACTTGCCCCTGAGACTGGAAATCGAAAATTTAGGTTTTCGAAAATTTTCGATATCGGCCCATATTCACCCACAAGTGTATTAATGTGAGCTACACTTGCTCCCTTCTAAAGACTGGCCCGGAAATCGAAAATTTAGGTTTTCGAAAATTTCAGATATCGTATTCATATTGTACCCACAAGTGTATTAATGCAGTTGGTACTTACCTAAAAGGACGACCTGGAATCAAAAATTTAGGTTTTTGAAAATTTTCAGATGGTCCATATGCACCCACAAGTATTAATGTGAGCTACACTTGCCCTAAAAGGAGGGGCCCTGGAAACAGGAAAATTTAGGTTTTCGAAAATTTTCGGTGATATCGGGCCTATTATTTCACCCACAAGTGTATTAATGTGAGCTACACCTTCCCTAAAGGAGGAACTGAAAAATCGAAATTTAGATTTTTCGAAAAGTTTTATTCGGCCCCATATTGCACCAGTCAGTGTATTAAGTGAGCTACACTTGGCCCTCAATAAGGGTTGACTACAAAGTGTCAGTGTGCCCGCTAGTCCCGGCTGATGGTACTATTATATATATATCTGGCTCATAGAATAGAATTGACTGGAGGGTAGTGGCGAAAGTTCCCTCATTAGTGGATCAGCCCTTAGAGCCCTTTCTCCGTTTAAGGGCTTCCCCGGTATATAATATCCCTTTGATTAACAATATTGAATAGAAGACCGGAACGCTATATCTCTAGAAAGTGACCGTCTGTTGTGTTGTTCTGTTCTTGGAGATTTATTTATGTCCGGTTGAGAGCGCGGTTTCGGCCGCTCGCCATCGTCTTCAGTAGTCACTGCAGTAGTCACTTTTGGCACTTTCGAAGTTTTTTGTGTGTGTTTTGGCTGACAGTGAGGATGCCAACAGTCAAAAGTGCCGACGGTGACTGCAACGCAGGGCTACTGAAGACCCAATTAGTTCAGGTCACGACCAGTTAATTTTCACCCTTCGTATCGTACCTTTGTATTTGACTTCCCCCATCTGGGCTGAAAATTGTTATATTTTGTGCGGAACTCAGTACTCGGGTGGTTTTCGGTTACACGGCTGGGTGCGTCGGTTATAATTTCCAATATTTTTTCAAATATATGTCGCAATTATTTAGTTGTTTATATATATATATATATATATATATATATATATATATATATGATATATATATATATATTGAGTTATTTTTCAGCGTTTAAAGCGTTTAATTACAACTTTTTTTTATTGCTATTGTCAGCACTTTGCCGTTTTTTTTAATTAATAAAAAAATGGGCCCTCAGTGTCTTCTCCAATGAGTGACAGTGTCCGTTTGTTTGTGGCTTTGGGATTTAAACATTTAAATTTCAACAACCCCCGCCCCAACAATGTTTAATTGCTGTCCTTTTGTCAACCCCAGCACAGTCATCTTTTCGTTTATTACTTTGGGGTTGGTTTTTTTTTCTCTATCAATTCCCCAGGAAGGGCATAATGACGAAATCTACGGTTGGAATACCCGTCTCGTGGTCTCCCAGTGGGTAGGACGCCCCCAGAGTGACTGACATGGATGCTGCGCTACTGAAGACGGCGAGGTCGAAACCGGTCTATAGGGAAAGACCGAACCGGTGAGACAGGAGATAGGAAACATACTGAAATCTACGGTGTTCAACCCCCAGACTACAAGGAAACAGGTATTTAGGACTAGACTCGTGTACCAACGTGGTCCAAGAAACAGCGTAAGGGATGTTTCATCCTCGTCCCGGAGAAATCTCTGTCGTCTCTAATAGCCGGAAGTGACGAAAGGCCAACCCCCCACCCATTTCTTCAAATTCCCCCATACACATGTATCAGATTGTTGATTGGTAATGTTGGTAAGGATGCCCTGATTTTATTGATTAAGCCCCACCGGCCCACTCCTCTACCCTTCTCTAGGGGTAGGTACTGAGGACGGTGTCCCACCCTGTCTCCTCCTCTCTCTCTCTCTCTCTCTCTCATCCCCTTTGGGTGGGCAGACACTCAGTGGCTCTTTCCAGTAACAGAGAGGCCGAGGGGGGGAATTCCTGAGGGGATGACACGACCAAGTGTGATCGCCGCCCTGACGTATAAATAATATCAAAATAATAATTGGTACTTTTCCTCAGTAGCGAAGTAATTGAGAAATAGCCAAATAGTGTAGAATCTCCAAAATTCTTACAATCCTCTAACCATATATGGAGTATATATATATATATATATATATATATGTGTGTACCGTTACGGGTTGTGACAGGTCATGAAACGACGAGAAAACTGTGGAAATTTGCGGGAAATTAAGAGGAAAACCTGTATCCGTGGTCGGATGAGATGGATGAGATTTCCATAATGACGTTATATGTTTCTCCAAATATCATCTCTTAAACGCGCCCCAAGAGTTTCTTTAATTTCCGTCTATATCTGAAGCGGAAATGGAAATTATTATCCTATTCCACATACTGAAATTATTATCCTCAACTACCGAGTATACCCAGAACCGGAAAATACATTTTTGGGGGGTTGGGGTGGAAATCTAATATTAATGTCCATCCATATCCGAATTTCCAATACCTCAAATTGAGAGAAAATTCAGAAAATCTTTCTGATAATAATTGTCATACCGCGGTGGGGTGAAAATCTTTCGCTACTTTGGGGAGGAAAAAAAATCTTTTTTTGAAACCGTTCCACATCGTTTTCAATTTGGTCTCGGATATTTTTATAGTGACAATTGAGGGAGGGGCCTGATAAGGGTTGAATCGTACAGGGCCCCTTTAATTCTGTTAGAGGTCGCCTGGAGAAGAAGTGAGGGGGTAGGGGGAGAAAAAAAGAATTATATAGAAAAGGAGAAGAAATTCTATCGGCGGTAACTCTGTGTCTGGGGGGTTTGGTGAGGAGGGGGGGGGTTTGAAACGAGAAAACTGAGAAGAGATCAATAGTAGCCGGTTCTGAGAGGGTGTTGGGGGGTGGGAAGAAGAAGAAAGGGGTGAACGGTGGGGGGTTTGTAGGCAGTTGTGTCGGGTGCACTGATAATCGGGGTCAAAGGGTGTTCAAAATGGCATTTTATGTCCGCCCTGAGATAAAATACAGTAATAGAGCTCTTCTTAAAGGAGAAGAGGGTGGGAGGGAGGGAGGGATGGAGGTGGTATCACCCTGCCCCTGCCCCTTCCTCAACTTCTGTTCAGCAGACACAAAATAATTTATGCCCCATATCTTCTCCCAGTCCCGGGCGGGAAGAATCCCAGTTAAAATAGGAAGAATAAGGAAAATATTGAAACTATTGTGAGTTTCCGTCACATTTTGATTACGTTATTTTCGCAAAGTTGTGTACGCTCTGTACGGCGATGAAACTTCAATTGCCCAAAAAACGGCCCGAAAATGAAGTTTTTAGGCGCAAAATCGGCCCCAAAATGTCGACAATACCCCGTTCTTCAGTAGCGGTTTTTCGATCCGCGCCGTTCATAGGGCAAGAAGGGCGTATTTGGCCCTTGAAAACTGCGTTTCTGGGCCGATTTAGCGCCCGAATATGGGGTGTTTAGGCCCAAATGAGGTTTCAGGCGCAAAATCGGCCCTGAAAATACGGTTTTAGGGCCAAAAGGGGTTTTAGGCGCCAAATCGGCCCTGAGGCAAGAATGCCTTTTACCAGTCGGAAAATAGGCCTGCCCTTTTAGGCGCCAAATCAGCCCGAAAATGCTCTTTTAGGCGGGAAATAGGCCCAAAATGCGTTTTAGGCCCAGAATCGGCCCAAAAAGGGGTTTTAGGCCCAGAATCGGCCTAAAATGCCTTTTTAGGCGGAAAATAGGCCCGAAAATACCTGTTTTAGGCGGAAAATAGGCCCGAAAATACCCTTTTAGACAAATAGGGCCCAAAGTGCCTTTAGGCCTAGAATCGGCCTGAAAATTTCCTTTTTATGCGAAAATGCCCTTGTAGGCGGAAAATAGGCCTGAAAATGCCTTTTAGGACCAAGAATATGGTTTCCAGGCGCCAAATCGGGCAGAATTTCAGTTTTAGGCGCTAAATTTCGATTTAGCGCCTGAATATGGGTCTTTTAGGCGCAAAATAGGCGGTCCCTGAAAATGCCCTTTAGGTGGAAAATAGCCTGAAATGCCCTTTTTGAAAGGCGAAAATGCTGAAAATGCCTTTAGGCTCAGAATCGGCCTGAAAACTTCTTTTAGGGGGTTGGTGTTTTTTTAGGCGCCAAATCGGCCCGAAAATACCTTTTTAGGTGGAATATAGGCCGAAAATGCCCCTTTAGGCGGAAATAGGAAAATGCCCCTTTTTAGGCGGAAAATAGGCCTGAAAATACCATTTAGGCGGCAAATCGGTCCTGAAAATGCCCTTTTAGGACCAAGAATTGGGTTTCCAGGCGCCAAATCGGGCAGAAATTCAGTTTTTTGGCGCTAAATTGACCCCATTCTTGGTGGGGTTCTATTTTATTTATTTCTCGTTGAGAAACCGACGAAGTGCAGATACGTGCCCTCAGGCACGTAGAACAGTGTCCGGGCCACTGGGGTGTGGTATTGCCAGGGGCTGGAGCATCCTCGAGATCTTCGGTTCTACGTGGATTGACTGGGAGAACTTCATTTTCCAACAGTGAAATAAAAGGGAATTGCGAATATAAAGACGTCCAGGTCTGTGCTTTTAAACCCCCATTTTAAGGGGTCGCTGAGGGCTCATCCGAGGAGGAGGAGGAGGAGGATTTTGTAAAGAGAAAATTTTTTTTTCATTTTGAAACCCGCCCCCCTCCAACATCGGCCCCAAACACCTTTTCGACAATCGCTTTGCCAATGTGCCAAAAGTGCCACAACCATTGCCTTGCTTGCAGTTTTGGGCGGAAAATAGGCCCGAAAATACCCTTTTAGGCGCCAATAGGCCTGAAAATACCCTTTTAGGCGCCAAATCGGACCCAAAATGCGGTTTTAGGCCTGAATCGGCCCAAAAGGGGTTTTAGGCGCCAAATCGGCCAAAATACCCTTTTTAGGCGAAATAGGCCTGAAAATGCCTATTTAGGCCGGAAAATCGGCCCAAAATACGGTTTTAGGCGCCAAATCGGCCTGAAAATACCTTTTTAGGCGCCAAATCGGCCCTGAAAATACCCTTTTAGGCGCCAAATCGGCCTGAAAATACGGTTTTAGGCCCGGGAATCGGCCCAAAAAAGGGTTTTTAGGCGCCAAATCGGCCGAAAATACCCTTTTAGGCGGAAAATAGGCCCGAAAATACCTTTTAGGCGCCAAATCGGCCTGAAAATACGGTTTTAGGCCCGGAATCGGCCTAAAAAAGGGTTTTTAGGCGCCAAATCGGCCGAAAATACCCTTTTAGGCGGAAAATAGGCCCGAAAATACCTTTTAGGCGCCAAATCGGCCTGAAAATACGGTTTTAGGCCCGGAATCGGCCTAAAAAGGGGTTTTAGGCGCCAAATCGGCCCTGAAAATACCCTTTAGGCGGAAAATAAGCCCGAAAATGCCCTTTTAGGCAAATCGGCCCAAAAATTTTAGGCGCCAAATCGGCCCGAAAATACCCTTTTTAGGGCGGAAAATGGGCCCGAAAATGCCCTTTTAGGCGGAAAATAGGCCCTAAAATACCCTTTTAGGCGCCAAATCGGCCCGAAAATACGGCTTTAGGCCCGGAATCGGCCCAAAAGGGGTTTTAGGCGCCAAATCGGCCTGAAAATACCCTTTTAGGCGCCAAATCGGCCTGAAAATAGGCCCAAAAGGCCCAAAAGGTTTTAGGCGCCAAATCGGCCCAAAAATAGGATTTTTAGGCCCGGAATCGGCCCGAAAATGCCCTTTTTAGGCGGAAAACTGTATTTTACGGATTTATATATTTGAATTTTGTACAATGTCAATACGACAATTGGGAAATTTAAATCGTTAGAAGAAATAATAAAACCCCAGTGGAGAACTTAAGCTGTACTTTGAGGGGTTGAAATCGTGACGTAACCGGATCGTTAGATTATGTTATAGATGGTATATACAGTGATAAATTTATGTATAAAGCTTCAGTCAGCCGGTGAAGATGTATAATATACATTTCGTCAGTTTGTTTTGTTGTTTTCTTCCGATAGTCCTCGGCCATCTTCCCCTAAGAAGTAAGCCGAATACAACCTCCCCTAAGCCTCTTACTTATATCTCCCGGGGGGACATTTGTTCCGGGGACTTTAGAGAGGGGACTTTACAGGCCGAGTAGCCGGGATTTATGCCCATAATTTCGGTGACTGAACGCCGACATCAATCGGTGAAGAATTCGCCCAAAGATCTATTCTAGTTGTATAAGCCTAATTACGGGATATATAACGGCCGTAATACGGCCCAAGGGGGTTGGGGAGGGGAGTGGTTGGGGAGATTTTTTGTAACGCGATAGGAGAGACCCGCGTTGCATCCCGGAGCATCGTTTTGTGGCCATCTTCCATTGCGAAGGGGCGCGAGAAAACGATCGAGAGCCGAGAGCGTAACGCTTCCGCGTTGCATCCCGGAGCATCGATTTTTTGTTCGCGATCTTCGATTTGAAGTACGAGAAAAACGATAGGAGAGACGGGCGTAACGCTTCCGCGTTGCATCCCGGAGAATCGATCTTTTTGTGGCCATCTTCGATGCGAAGTACGAGAAAAACGATAGGAGAGCCGAGAGCGTAACGCTCCCGCGTTGCATCCCGGAGCATCGATTTTTTTGTGGCGATCTTCGATTTGAAGGCGAGAAAACGATAGGAGAGACGGGCGTAACGCCCCGCGTTGCATCCCGGAGAATCGTCTTTTTGTGGCCATCTTCGATGCGAAGTACGAGAAAATGATAGGAGAGCCGTAACGCTCCCGCGCGTTGCATCCCGGAGAATTTTTTCGATTTTTTGGCCATCTTCGATGCGAAGTACGAGAAAACGATAGGAGAGCCGAGAGCGTAACGCCCCGCGTTGCATTCCGGAGCATCGATTTTTGTGGCCATCTTCGATGCGAAGTACGAGAAAAACGATAGGAGAGCCGAGAGCGTAACGCTCCCGCGTTGCATCCCGGAGAATCGATCTTTTTGTGGCCATCTTCGATGCGAAGTACGAGAAAAACGATAGGAGAGCCGAGAGCATCGCGTAACGCTCCCGCGTTGCATCCCGGAGCATCGATTTTTTTGTGGCCATCTTCGTTGCGAAGTACGAGAAAAACGATCGGAGAGCCGAGAGCGTAACGCTCCCGCGTTGCATCCCGGAGCATCGATTTTTTTGTGGCCATCTTCCATTGCGAAGTGCGAGAAAAACGATCGGAGAGCCGAGAGCGTAACGCTCCCGCGTTGCATCCCGGAGCATCGATTTTTTTGTGGCCATCTTCGATGCGAAGTACGAGAAAAACGATCGGAGAGCCGAGAGCGTAACGCTCCCGCGTTGCATCCCGGAGCATCGATTTTTTTTGTGGC
Organism: Lethocerus indicus; assembly: GCA_019843655.1. Classification (NCBI taxonomy): domain Eukaryota; kingdom Metazoa; phylum Arthropoda; class Insecta; order Hemiptera; family Belostomatidae; genus Lethocerus; species Lethocerus indicus. The sequence continues at coordinate 17,641 of JACDQD010000157.1, forward strand.
CATCTTCCATTGCGAAGTGCGAGAAAAACGATCGGAGAGCCGAGAGCGTAACGCTCCCGCGTTGCATCCCGGAGCATCGATTTTTTTGTGGCCATCTTCGATGCGGAAGTACGAGAAAACGATAGGAGAGCTGAGAGCGTAACGCTCCCGCGTTGCATCCCGGAGCATCGATTTTTTTGTGGCCATCTTCCATTGCGAAGTACGAGAAAAACGATCGGAAAGCCGGGCGTAACGCTCCCGCGTTGCATCCCGGAGCATCGATCTTTTTGTGGCCATCTTCGATTGCGAAGTACGAGAAAAACGATCGGAGAGCCGAGAGCGTAACGCTCCCGCGTTGCATCCCGGAGCATCGATTTTTTTGTGGCCATCTTCGATGCGAAGTACGAGAAAACGATCGAGAGCCGAGAGCGTAACGCTCCGCGTTGCATCCCGGAGCATCGATTTTTGTGGCCATCTTCGATGCGAAGTACGAGAAAAACGATCGGAGAGCCGAGAGCGTAACGCTCCCGCGTTGCATCCCGGAGCATCGATTTTTTTGTGGCCATCTTCGATGCGAAGTACGAGAAAAACGATAGGAGAGACGGGCGTAACGCTTCCGCGTTGCATCCCGGAGCATCGATCTTTTTGTGGCCATCTTCGATGCGAAGTACGAGAAAAACGATCGGAAGACGAGGGCGTAACGCGCTTTCCGCGTTGCATCCCGGAGAATCGATTTTTTTTGTGGCCATCTTCCATTGCGAAGTGCGAGAAAAACGATCGGAGAGCCGAGAGCGTAACGCTCCCGCGTTGCATCCCGGAGCATCGATTTTTTTGTGGCCATCTTCGATGCGAAGTACGAGAAAAACGATCGGAGAGCCGAGAGCGTAACGCTCCCGCGTTGCATCCCGGAGCATCGATTTTTTTTGTGGCCATCTTCGATGCGAAGTACGAGAAAAACGATCGGAGAGCCGGGCGTAACGCTCCCGCGTTGCATCGCGATATTTATTTTATGTCCCGACCCATATTTTATATCTTATGCGAGGCGGACGTTCGACCAAAGAGCGGAGCGTAACGCTCGAACGTTGCATCGCGGTATCCCCATTCCGGTAACAATTTCGTTATCGGATATCATTGATTTGACGGACGTTAGTGTAAAATTTAGATATCGGACGGTCTACCGGAGCGTAACGCTCTGGCGTTGCATCCGAAATTTTTGAAAAAAGACAGAATTTGAGCCGAGATTGCCGATTCGACGGTCGAGCCGAGCGTAACGCTCCGGCGTTGCATCCGAAATTTAGAAAAAAAACACCGGAATTTGGGCCGAGATTGCCGCGTAACGCTCGTGCGTTGCATCACGCCCTATTCTGGCTTCGATGTTGAAATTTTTTCACTGATTCTATTCGAAGAATCCAGTTGAAACGGCGAAGATATTGGGCCTAGGGGTAGTTTAGTTTGCAGTGTTTTCTTTTTTTTTTTACTTATAGAAAAAGCTTTTTCACCGGATATGAAAGGGCCTCGTTTTTCCCAAATGAGAAAACCCTTGGGGGGGGGGGGGGGAGGGAATTTTCTTTTTCCCTTACACTACTTTCTATTGCGGTCCTACCGAGACCAAACAGAGTATATTATCGTTCTATTACACTCAATGTAACGAACAGAGTTCAGAGAGTAACTAATTGTTTTGTACCAATTTTTACAACACTAGGTAATTGTTTAATTGCAATTTAAGGCGTCTCAAAATTAACGCAAGATTTGAATCGAACTTTGGCTGACGAACTTTCATTATTTTTCGACAATGAAAACGCGTTGTTCTATCGTTTAACGCCCCCCATTTCTACTGACCATATATATATATATATATATATATCTCGCTCTGGTTTGGTCTTTTCGCTAGACCGGTTTTCTGTCCATCTTCAGTGTTATCACTTTGTGTGGCACCGTGGATATTCTCTGGGTGCACCGTCCCACTGTCACGCTACTGAAGACGCACTGACAGCTGTGTAAAATGCGCTGGCAACTAAGTCGTTGCGTATTTGACCGTAATTTACGATCGGTAGATCCAATCCTACTGTTATATACTAGGACGGTGTTAGCAACTTGAAACGGTACCGTTTTCTTCTTGCAATTGGTACGGCTTATCCATTATTTGGAGAGAGGAGAGGGGGTGGGAGGGAGGGAGGGAGCCCTACGCCCACTTCATCTGTCCAGGGTAGCGGGATTTCGTTAATCTTTTATTTCGACATTCATTTTCTCCCCCCCCCCCGGCCCTCGGCCCGTTCCTTTCCTCTTCCTTTTACGCGCTTTTCCGCGAGAAAATACGTTTTTCTGGAACGTAGTCCGGAAGCCGTGTTTTGCGCAATATTCGAAACAAGCCGCATATCTCGGAACAGTGCACATAACGTGCACTGCAATCCAGTTCGATCTAGTTCAATCCAGTTCAATCCAGTTCAATCCAGTTCAATCCAGTTCAATCCAGTTCAATCCAGTTCAATCCAGTTCATTCTAGTTCAATCCAGTTCAATCCAGTTCAATCCAGTTCAATCCAGTTCAATCCAGTTCAATCCAGTTCAATCCAGTTCGATCCAGTTCAATCCAGTTCAATCTAGTTCAATCCAGTTCAATCCAGTTCAATCCAGTTCAATCCAGTCCAATCCAGTTCGATCCAGTTCAATCTAGTTCAATCCAGATCGATCCAGATTCAATCCAGTTCAATCCAGTCGATCAATCCAGTTCATCGATCCAGTTCAATCCAGATCGATCCAGCTCAATCCATTTCAATCTAGTTCAATCCAGTTCAATCCAGTTCAATCCAGTTCAATCCAGTTCAATCCAGTTCAATCCAGTTCAATCCAGTTCAATCCAGTTCGATCCAGTTCAATCCAGTTCAATCCAGTTCAATCCAGTTCAATCCAGTTCAATCCAGTTCAATCCAGTTCAATCCAGTTCAATCCAGTTCAATCCAGTTCAATCCAGTTCGATCCAGTTCAACGTTACATCAACCCATTAATTACCCCGTCGTAGGCCCTAAATGGGGATCGGTTAATTTTTTAAATTTTTTCCGATAGTTTTCTTCCTATCCACTAGTAGTGGAGTGTGACACCGCATTGTCCCAGGTTTTATATTTCAACTCCCAGAAGTCAGATAAGGAGATATTGAGAGTTTCAAAAAGAAATTTTCAGTTCCGCGTATACCTTCACAGTGGAATTCGCTCCCTCTACATCTTGTCCGTTGCATATTTGACTGTGTCGAACCGTTGGAAGAAATCTTTATTTCAATTTTTTTGGCGCAGTTTTTCGCTGATCCCCTTTGATAATATAATGCGTCGCAATGAGTAAATTTGTTGCGAAAATTTTCCGAAAAAAAAATTCGGTACTTACTGGGTTAAGACATGGGGGGGAGGGTAATAATATAGGGGGGGGAAAACTGGGCAATAATATTGCAGTAGGACCGGAGTTTCCGGGGTTGGCAGTAGACCATACCGCATTCGGCATTAATATTCAACGTGTACCTCTCTGTGTCCAGGTTAATTGGCAAAGTTTCGGCGCAGGGCGCTATCGAAGGGCACGCATATGTGTCCGTGTGCGTGTGTGTCTTGTACTTTACTTTTACCTTTAAATTGGGGCGAAACCAACCCCCCCCCCGGACAACCCCCCAAACAACGCCCTTACACTTTCGATTCGGTGCCCCCCGAGGTACACACTAAAACTTAATTAGTGGCCTAAAGTTGAGATATTCGGGCCGAGAGTTGACGTGGAAAACTTTCTTCTACCCCACCCCTACCACACCCCCCGAGATTTCATTCGACACCCGATAAGAAAATTATGTAGTTCCTCGTTGAAAATGACGCTTCACAGCGCTTCTATTACGTGCAAGTAGGCCGGTATATATAGTGGAATTTAATAATTTTTGTGGAAAATTTTTTTACTCGAAGAAATACACACTAACGCCCGATACGGTTGAATGCGGTTAAATGCAGTTGAAAACAGTTCAATCCGATTGAAAACAGTTCAATCCAATTCGATTCAGTTCGATCCAGTTCAGTCCAATTCGATTCAGTTCAATCCGGTTCGATCCAGTTCAATCCAATCGATTCAGTTCGATCCAGTTCAATCCAGTTCAATCCAGTTCAATCCAGTTCAATCCAGTTCAATCCAGTTCGATTCAGTTCGATCCAGTTCAATCCAGTTCAATCCAGTTCAATCCAGTTCAATCCAGTTCAATCCAGTTCAATCCAGTTCAATCCAGTTCAATCCGGTTCAATCCAGTTCAATCCAGTTCAATCCAGTTCAATCCAGTTCAATCCGGTTCAATCCAGTTCAATCCGGTTCAATCCAGTTCAATCCAGTTCAATCCAGTTCAATCCAGTTCAATCCGGTTCAATCCAGTTCAATCCAGTTCAATCCAGTTCAATCCGGTTCAATCCAGTTCAATCCAGTTCAATCCAGTTCAATCCAGTTCAATCCGGTTCAATCCAGTTCAATCCAGTTCAATCCAGTTCAATCCAGTTCGATCCAGTTCAATCCAGTTCAATCCAGTTCAATCCAGTTCGATCCAGTTAAATACAGAAATATATTACAGAGGAAGTAAGAACCTTGCAGAACGTATTTGCATCATTATTTGGAATACCGTAGATTTCGTGTGTTTCTCTCTCTCTCTCTCGCCATCTTCAGTAGCGCGGTGTTTTACTCACTTTTGGCACTTTGGATGTTTTTTTCTGTTGGCACCCTGACTGGAATTTCGTTAGAAGACCAAAAACCAGCGAGAGGAGATCAAAGTGCCAAAAGTGAGTATAACACCGCGCTACTGAAGATGGCGAGCGGCGGTATTCCAACACATTCGCGGACCACTGAACAGTTATTTTAAATTATTGGAAACGTTATGCCGAACATTATTTTGAAATTAATTCTGGCTGTTGACCTGCAATTGGCCGAATTAGTTCAGGTACGAGACACCACCCTTAAATTAGATTTTTCATTCTCCTGTACACATTACTATCAAAACGTTGTTTAAGTTTCAGAATCGACATTAATGTAAAAACAACATGTTACGCTCAGTTTTCCACTCCGTCGATGATATTCGGGCGGATTCATGGATTTTCGTGAAATTCCAAACAACCCTTAATTGTAAAACCGTAGGGCCCCGCCCCCTCCCCACCTGGAAAAATCAATTACCTCCGAACGCAGTTATGCGGTAAAAAACGAATAACACTTTATCGTTAAAGTTGAACCGAAAATCAGAGAGTTTTATATAACGAAATTCATACATGTTATATTATCGCCGTGTTACACACACTGAGGGCCACAAAGGGCTCCAATTTCCCTTATCTTTAACCAACTATCAATTGAAGGTGCGCCAAAGAACTGCCATTTTCCATATTTCCTCCCCCCCCGGCCCCATGGGGGGTGGGGTGGAAAACGATTATTATTACGGCAGAAAATTAACATAGCAATCGAGGTTTACTTCGTCTTCGATAGCGGGAATTTTCCGATATCGTATACGGAATGATCGATTGGACACTTTGGAATTTTCTTTCGGAAAATTTCAACGAATCCGGTTTGGTCTTTTGCCGGAGCGCGGTTTCGGCCGTTCGCCATCTTCAGTAGAAAGTGTCGGTCACTTCCGGCACTTTGGATGTTTTTCGGGGGGTGGGGGGGGGCTTTGGGGCATCCTCACTGCGCTGTATCACTTATACTGAAGACGGCTAAACCGCGCTACTGAAGATGGCGAACGGCCGAAACCGCGGTCCGCAACAGGCTGAAACGCAACGAATCTACGGTCATTCGGCTGACCTTCGACCTGACCCCCGTGACCTGAAACGCGTGTGGAAATCGGTCTGGAAATCCACGGCACAAAATATATTTTATACAATACAAATATAATATCGGGAAATTTATTATTCTGTACACTTATCGGGGAGGAAAACCCGTTTATTTTTCACAATACCTGTCCAATTCTAATTTGTATTTTTCGGGGAAAACACACGTAATTTTACCCCGGACGAGAGCCTGTCATATATATATATATATATATATATATATATATATATATATATATATATATATATATATATATATATATATATATTGTGCCAGTTCTCAGAAAAGCCGAGTTTTCCGATATATAAATAATATTTTCCGAGTGTTCTAGGTGTGTGTGTGTATTTGGGAGGGGTTGGGGTTGAATAATTAAAATCCCGACGTCGAATGAACACATATACTGGCGGTGAAATTATATTCATCGTCGGAAAATTCGTTGAGCATTTTCCCAATTGGAAATCGGTTCGATTGCGACGCGTTGGGGCCGGGCAAAAAAAAAATTGTTTCCCGCGCGGGAAATTTCGTATTAAAAACGCGAATTCCGTGGAAATCCCCCCCCGACGATTTTCCCCACGGTTTATTGGAAAATTACGGCGTCAGCGAATTTTCGCGCAAAATCAACCGGCCAAAGTCGACGCAGAAGGGAAACATTTCAGTGGAAACTGGAAAATTTTCTTTTTTTTTTTTTTTTGGTATCCATTATTTTAATCGTTGAATTCTGTCCGGCCTCCGGCGTTATTGGATTGTAATAAATACAATTTAAATTGAAATACCTGTTTTGTGTCACTTCTTATTGTGTTCTTGTGGGGATTTTGTATATCTTCATACTGGCTGTTCGCCGTCTTCAGTAGCGCGTCGCTAGCCGCTTTCGGCACTGTTCTTCTGGCGGCATCCTCACTACTGCACTGTGTCACTTATTATCATGTTTTTGTGGGGATTTTGTATATCTTCATACTGGCTATTCGCCGTCTTCAGTAGCGCGTCGCTAGCCGCTTTCGGCACTGTTGTTCTGGGAGCATCCTCACTATTGCACTGTCATCACTGTGTCACTTATTATCATGTTTTTGTGGGGATTTTGTATATCTTCATACTGGCTGTTCGCCGTCTTCAGTAGCGCGTCGCTAGCCACTTTCGGCACTGTTGTTCTGGGAGCATCCTCACTATTGCACTGTCATCACAGTGTCACTTATTATCATGTTTTTGTGGGGATTTTGTATATCTTCATACTGGCTGTTCGCCGTCTTCAGTAGCGCGTCGCTAGCCACTTTCGGCACTGTTGTTCTGGGAGCATCCTCACTATTGCACTGTCATCACTGTGTCACTTATTATCATGTTTTTGTGGGGATTTTGTATATCTTCATACTGGCTGTTCGCGTCTTGTAGCGTAGCCGCTTTCGGCACTGTTCTTCTGGCGGCATCCTCACTACTGCACTGTGTCACTTATTATCATGTTTTGTGGGGATTTTGTATATCTTCATACTGGCTGTTCGCGTCTTGTAGCGTAGCCGCTTTCGGCACTGTTCTTCTGGCGGCATCCTCACTACTGCACTGTGTCACTTATTATCATGTTTTTGTGGGGATTTTGTATATCTTCATACTGGCTATTCGCCGTCTTCAGTAGCGCGTCGCTAGCCACTTTCGGCACTGTTGTTCTGGGAGCATCCTCACTACTGCACTGTCATCACTGTGTCACTTATTATCATGTTTTTGTGGGGATTTTGTATATCTTCATACTGGCTGTTCGCCGTCTTCAGTAGCGCGTCGCTAGCCGCATTCGGCGCCGTTTTTCTGGCGGCATCCTCACTACTGCACCGTGTCACTTTTTATTGTGTTTTTGTGGGGATTTTGTATGTCTTCATACTGGCTGTTCGCCGTCTTCAGTAGCGCGTCGCGGATCCAATGTAATTATTCAACCGGTTTTAAACGTCCGATTGAGAAATTGCAGTTTCAACATTGAGCTGCGAAAACTTGTCGGCCATGAAAATTATCCCTTATTTAGATTTTAAATGCAAATTCTAAAATCTCGGTCAAATGAATAAAAAAATTCATAATTGCATAATTTTAACCATAAAAAATTGTTACTAATTTTTTAATTAGTACTCCATTTGGAATGGTTTGAAATTTTCAGTTCCAATAGAGTGGACGAATAAATATAATAATATTTATCAATCGGCGGAAATTGAATTTCGATTCCATTTCGACGAAAATGGTAACAGTGTTTGGGACGGATTGAAATTATTAAATATGAAAATTATAAAATATTCGTTGAAAAAAAAAGAAAAAGAAAAAACTGAACTCCAACAGGGTGCAAATTTAAACGGGCAAAAAAAATAATGAAACTTTTAAGAGCAGATACTTTTGCCCCCTGAATAAGCCAGAAAATTACTTGGGGTGGGGGGGGTAAGTTTGTTGATAATAGGTAAATAATAGAAAGGAAGGGCGGGTACTAAGTTGAATACGAAGTTTGTATTACTAGAAGGGGTTGGATTCATTTTTAGGGGTAGTTCTGTCCATCGCTATTTTGCAAGTGAAGTTTTTCCTACACCCGGAGTGAACTTCATCCCCTATTTGTTATGCATATGAAAACTTCAGTTTACTTCGAACACTTCTCCTCTCTTTCAATATTTATGCATTTCCTTTTTCTCTCTCCCTATTACATATATATATATATATATATATATATATATATATATATATATATATATATATCATATATATATGAGGGGAGAATTTCTACAGAAAATGGCTCCGGTCGCACCAATTTCTTGACCGAAAGACATTTAATTAAATTCAAACCAATCGAAAGCACACTGCATATATTTCCCATTATGGTAGGATAATTTATATTTGTGTTTAAATATATAACTATACATATATAGAAAATGGGGGGAGAATTTCTATAGAAATTGGCTCCGGTCGCACCAATTTCTTGACCGAAAGACATTTAATTAAATTCAAACCAATCGAAAGCACACTGCATATATTTCCCATTATGGTAGGATAATTTATATTTGTGTTTAAATATATAACTATACATATACTTAGAAATGGGGGAGAATTTCTATAGAAATTGGCTCGGTCGCACCAATTTCTTGACCGAAAGACATTTAATTAAATTCAAACCAATCGAAAGCACACTGCATATATTTCCCATTATGGTAGGATAATTTATATTTGTGTTTAAATATATAACTATACATATATAGAAAATGGGGGGAGAATTTCTATAGAAAATGGCTCCGGTCGCACCAATTTCTTGACCGAAAGACATTTAATTAAATTCAAACCAATCGAAAGCACACTGCATATATTTCCCATTATGGTAGGATAATTTATATTTGTGTTTAAATATATAACTATACATGTATAGAAATGGGGGAGAATTTCTATAGAAATTGGCTCGGTCGCACCAATTTCTTGACCGAAAGACATTTAATTAAATTCAAACCAATCGAAAGCACACTGCATATATTTCCCATTATGGTAGGATAATTTATATTTGTGTTTAAATATATAACTATACATATATAGAAAATGGGGGGAGAATTTCTATAGAAAATGGCTCCGGTCGCACCAATTTCTTGACCGAAAGACATTTAATTAAATTCAAACCAATCGAAAGCACACTGCATATATTTCCCATTATGGTAGGATAATTTATATTTGTGTTTAAATATATAACTATACATATATAGAAAATGGGGGGAGAATTTCTATAGAAATTGGCTCCAGTCGCACCAATTTCTTGACCGAAAGACATTTAATTAAATTCAAACCAATCGAAAGCACACTGCATATATTTCCCATTATGGTAGGATAATTTATATTTGTGTTTAAATATATAACTATACATATATAGAAAATGAGGGGAGAATTTATACTGAAAGTGGCTCCGGTCGCACCAATTTCTTGACCGAAAGACATTTAATTAAATTCAAACCAATCGAAAGCACACTGCATATATTTCCCATTATGGTAGGATAATTTATATTTGTGTTTAAATATATAACTATACATATATAGAAAATGGGGGGAGAATTTCTATAGAAATTGGCTCCGTCGCACCAATTTCTTGACCGAAAGACATTTAATTAAATTCAAACCAATCGAAAGCACACTGCATATATTTCCCATTATGGTAGGATAATTTATATTTGTGTTTAAATATATAACTATACATATATAGAAAATGGGGGGAGAATTTCTATAGAAATTGGCTCCGTCGCACCAATTTCTTGACCGAAAGACATTTAATTAAATTCAAACCAATCGAAAGCACACTGCATATATTTCCCATTATGGTAGGATAATTTATATTTGTGTTTAAATATATAACTATACATATATAGAAAATGGGGAGAATTTCTATAGAAATTGGCTCCGTCGCACCAATTTCTTGACCGAAAGACATTTAATTAAATTCAAACCAATCGAAAGCACACTGCATATATTTCCCATTATGGTAGGATAATTTATATTTGTGTTTAAATATATAACTATACATATACTCGAAAATGGGGAGAATTTCTATAGAAATTGGCTCCGTCGCACCAATTTCTTGACCGAAAGACATTTAATTAAATTCAAACCAATCGAAAGCACACTGCATATATTTCCCATTATGGTAGGATAATTTATATTTGTGTTTAAATATATAACTATACATATATAGAAAATGGGGGGAGAATTTCTATAGAAATTGGCTCCGTCGCACCAATTTCTTGACCGAAAGACATTTAATTAAATTCAAACCAATCGAAAGCACACTGCATATATTTCCCATTATGGTAGGATAATTTATATTTGTGTTTAAATATATAACTATACATATATAGAAAATGGGGGGAGAATTTCTATAGAAATTGGCTCCGTCGCACCAATTTCTTGACCGAAAGACATTTAATTAAATTCAAACCAATCGAAAGCACACTGCATATATTTCCCATTATGGTAGGATAATTTATATTTGTGTTTAAATATATAACTATACATATATAGAAAATGGGGGGAGAATTTCTATAGAAATTGGCTCCGTCACCAATTTCTTGACCGAAAGACATTTAATTAAATTCAAACCAATCGAAAGCACACTGCATATATTTCCCATTATGGTAGGATAATTTATATTTGTGTTTAAATATATAACTATACATATATAGAAAATGGGGGGAGAATTTCTATAGAAATTGGCTCCGTCGCACCAATTTCTTGACCGAAAGACATTTAATTAAATTCAAACCAATCGAAAGCACACTGCATATATTTCCCATTATGGTAGGATAATTTATATTTGTGTTTAAATATATAACTATACATATATAGAAAATGGGGGGAGAATTTCTATAGAAATTGGCTCCGGTCGCACCAATTTCTTGACCGAAAGACATTTAATTAAATTCAAACCAATCGAAAGCACACTGCATATATTTCCCATTATGGTAGGATAATTTATATTTGTGTTTAAATATATAACTATACATATATCGAAAATGGGGGGAGAATTTCTATAGAAATTGGCTCCGGTCGCACCAATTTCTTGACCGAAAGACATTTAATTAAATTCAAACCAATCGAAAGCACACTGCATATATTTCCCATTATGGTAGGATAATTTATATTTGTGTTTAAATATATAACTATACATATATAGAAAATGGGGGGAGAATTTATAGAAATTGGCTCCGTCGCACCAATTTCTTGACCGAAAGACATTTAATTAAATTCAAACCAATCGAAAGCACACTGCATATATTTCCCATTATGGTAGGATAATTTATATTTGTGTTTAAATATATAACTATACATATATCGAAAATGGGGGGAGAATTTCTATAGAAATTGGCTCCGGTCGCACCAATTTCTTGACCGAAAGACATTTAATTAAATTCAAACCAATCGAAAGCACACTGCATATATTTCCCATTATGGTAGGATAATTTATATTTGTGTTTAAATATATAACTATACATATATCGAAAATGGGGGGAGAATTTCTATAGAAATGGCTCACGCACCAATTTCTTGACCGAAAGACATTTAATTAAATTCAAACCAATCGAAAGCACACTGCATATATTTCCCATTATGGTAGGATAATTTATATTTGTGTTTAAATATATAACTATACATATATAGAAAATGGGGGGAGAATTTCTATAGAAATGGCTCCGGTCGCACCAATTTCTTGACCGAAAGACATTTAATTAAATTCAAACCAATCGAAAGCACACTGCTTATATTTCCCATTATGGTAGGATAATTTATATTTGTGTTTAAATATATAACTATACATATATAGAAAATGGGGGGAGAATTTCTATAGAAATTGGCTCCGTCACCAATTTCTTGACCGAAAGACATTTAATTAAATTCAAACCAATCGAAAGCACACTGCATATATTTCCCATTATGGTAGGATAATTTATATTTGTGTTTAAATATATAACTATGACATATACTCAGAAAATGGGGGAGAATTTCTATAGAAATTGGCTCCGTCGCACCAATTTCTTGACCGAAAGACATTTAATTAAATTCAAACCAATCGAAAGCACACTGCATATATTTCCCATTATGGTAGGATAATTTATATTTGTGTTTAAATATATAACTATACATATATAGAAAATGGGGGGAGAATTTCTATAGAAATTGGCTCCGGTCGCACCAATTTCTTGACCGAAAGACATTTAATTAAATTCAAACCAATCGAAAGCACACTGCATATATTTCCCATTATGGTAGGATAATTTATATTTGTGTTTAAATATATAACTATACATATATAGAAAATGGGGGGAGAATTTCTATAGAAATTGGCTCCGGTCGCACCAATTTCTTGACCGAAAGACATTTAATTAAATTCAAACCAATCGAAAGCACACTGCATATATTTCCCATTATGGTAGGATAATTTATATTTGTGTTTAAATATATAACTATACATATATAGAAAATGGGGGGAGAATTTCTATAGAAATTGGCTCCGGTCGCACCAATTTCTTGACCGAAAGACATTTAATTAAATTCAAACCAATCGAAAGCACACTGCATATATTTCCCATTATGGTAGGATAATTTATATTTGTGTTTAAATATATAACTATACATATATAGAAAATGGGGGGAGAATTTCTATAGAAATTGGCTCCGGTCGCACCAATTTCTTGACCGAAAGACATTTAATTAAATTCAAACCAATCGAAAGCACACTGCTTATATTTCCCATTATGGTAGGATTATTTATATTTGTGTTTAAATATATAACTATACATATATAGAAAATGGGGGGAGAATTTCTATAGAAATTGGCTCCGGTCGCACCAATTTCTTGACCGAAAGACATTTAATTAAATTCAAACCAATCGAAAGCACACTGCATATATTTCCCATTATGGTAGGATAATTTATATTTGTGTTTAAATATATAACTATACATATATAGAAAATGGGGGGAGAATTTCTATAGAAATTGGCTCCGTCGCACCAATTTCTTGACCGAAAGACATTTAATTAAATTCAAACCAATCGAAAGCACACTGCATATATTTCCCATTATGGTAGGATAATTTATATTTGTGTTTAAATATATAACTATACATATATAGAAAATGGGGAGAATTTCTATAGAAATTGGCTCCGTCGCACCAATTTCTTGACCGAAAGACATTTAATTAAATTCAAACCAATCGAAAGCACACTGCATATATTTCCCATTATGGTAGGATAATTTATATTTGTGTTTAAATATATAACTATACATATATAGAAAATGGGGGGAGAATTTCTATAGAAATTGGCTCCGTCGCACCAATTTCTTGACCGAAAGACATTTAATTAAATTCAAACCAATCGAAAGCACACTGCATATATTTCCCATTATGGTAGGATAATTTATATTTGTGTTTAAATATATAACTATACATATATAGAAAATGGGGGGAGAATTTCTATAGAAATTGGCTCCGTCGCACCAATTTCTTGACCGAAAGACATTTAATTAAATTCAAACCAATCGAAAGCACACTGCATATATTTCCCATTATGGTAGGATAATTTATATTTGTGTTTAAATATATAACTATACATATATAGAAAATGGGGAGAATTTATAGACTCCCCCAATTTTGACGAAAGACATTTAATTAAATTCAAACCAATCGAAAGCACACTGATATATTTCCCATTATGGTAGGATAATTTATATTTGTGTTTAAATATATAACCTATACATCTATAGAAATTTCCGCCCATTTCTTGACCTGACATTTAATTAAATTCAAACCAATCGAAAGCACACTGATCCATATTATCGATCTATGATCTCCCTCCTCCCCTCCTTCCCTTCCCTGTCCTAAATCCCTCTCCCTCTCCCCTCCCCCTCCCTTCCTTCCTCCCTCCTCCCTCCCTTCCCTATCTGTAGTCGAGGATTCTCAGTAGTACACTGTTGGGCCGTTTCAGTCTCGTGTCTGGGTCCAATGTCGACGTTAAAAATTGAAGTAAAAAAATTGACTTAATGCGGCTATTCTCTCCGGGATTCCAGGTGTGTGTCCGATTTGACTTGGAGTAAGGACTTATCCGCCGTCCGGGCCGCAAACACTTCCAGGAGTTTTGCGGTTTCGGATGCAGCGGACGTCCCACAATCCGGTCGCCCTGTTCCCAAGACGAGAGTTGGAGAAGTTGGAGTTGGTGTCCGAGTTGGTGGAGCCGGCTCATCAATTTACCAACTGGCCGACCAATTTACACGGGGCTTATAATCCTCCAAAGTATACTCTTCTATTTATTATTCACGGGCGTCAAGTACCTGTTGGAGGGGTTGGAATACCGTAGATTTCCCGTGTTTCTCTCTCCTCCTCTCGCCGCCGGTTTCGGTCTTTCGCCGGATCCGGGTTTCGGCCGCTCGCCGTCTTCAGTAGCGCCCCGTGTGTTGTTCGGTGGCGTCCGACACGGATTTTGGTCGTCCTCAGTGCCGGGCTGCCACTGCCACTTGTACCGGTACAAGTGCCGAAGTGACTAATACAACACAGGGCGCTACTGAAGACGGCGAGCGGCCGATTTCTGGCTAAAGACCGTAGAAATCTACGGTAACTATTTTTTTAATTTTTTTTTGTATTATACCATCAATTTTCTCGGTACACGAAAATGAACATAGTGTACCTTGTTGTAGGTACATAAAGACTTATCCTCCCCGTGACGTTGTTTAACACAGCGGGCTTGAATAAGAGGGACTTAGCGGACTTGATTCATACCCTTAATGGCCTTCTTCTTCTGCCCCTCTCTCTACATCATTTTTATCTCTTTTCCCTCTTCTTCTTCTTCTTCTTCTTCTTCTTTTGTTCCCCCTTCACATTTATAACACCGACCTCGAGATAATAACACGTCCTTCAAAGGGCTTTTTCTCCCCCCTCTCTGGGCACAGAGAAATCGACTTTACGAAGTATAATTTTTTATTTAAAAATAAAATTTTAAATCTCTCGCCGTCTTCAGTAGCAGTGTGTGTGTGTGTACGGCGAAAGGCCGTAACAAAAGGACAACGGATAAACTCGAAATTTCATACCCAAAAAAAGGGTTATTAGAAACTGAAATTTAAAAAATATCGTTTTTACTAATTTACGTACATTCAACGTCATGAATACAATTGCTGTATTTTTTTAAAAAATTTTTAAATTGTTTAAAGAAAACGGTAAATTCGTTTATTAATTTTCGTTTCCACTCTCGAAAATCGTTACTGTCTGTATCGAACTTAGTCAAGTCCCTTTTTCCGGCTTTGTTGAAATAAAACTTTGTTGACCGTCCATTTTTATATATTTATTATATATTCTACCGATAAAATTTCCCTTACATTATAAGTCCAACGGCCAATAAACAGTCTGTCCGTCTACCCTAAATATTTACCCTTACAGTTTAGGGTTCAGATTAGATATTTTACGCGGAATTAAATTAATTATTTATTATTGCTATCGGTTTCTGATTTAACAGAAGGTAATATCTGAAAGGGTAAAGTGTACCCCTTTTCCGTTGAAGGGAAAGTGCCAATTTTTTGTTTCTAGTTCATTTTCTCTCCCTTCGCCCCCCCAACCTGCCCGGTCCCTTAAACCGTGGCCCTATCCCAGTGAATATTCCCGCCCTAAACTGCAGGGCCGTAGGGCCGTTTGACTTATATTAAAATCGGCGGGGGTTGTTGTTGGGGGGGGAGGGGATGAAATTTGCATCGTAGGCGTAGGCCTCTAGGAAGAGGTTTTTTTTACGGCGTCCATTCTTGTCCCATTTTGCATTTCCCCATTAACCCTTATTGTCCCCTCCCCGCATTATTACATGTCCTATACCTGCACCCCCGGTGTGGGTTCAACCCTAAAGACATACTGGGCCTATAAACATGACTGGGGGCGGATTTCATTTTGAAAACGATTTGTCTCAGGGTAGTTAACCACCCCCAGGTACCTGCCAACCCCAGGGGTAGTTGTTATTGCGACCCTTTCGGTCGTAATACCCCGAAGATTCTGCGCCATAATACGTGCACAGGAATGGCCTAATGGGGGATGATTGTTCCTACTTCGTCTGCGGCCGACTTTACATTGTACACCTTTTGTATTTTTGGACGTTGAGGAAGTCCGAAATTGAATTTGAGGAAATCGGATTCCCTATTGGAACCCCATACCTCTATTCTGTATATCCGTAT
This sequence comes from Lethocerus indicus, assembly GCA_019843655.1. Classification (NCBI taxonomy): domain Eukaryota; kingdom Metazoa; phylum Arthropoda; class Insecta; order Hemiptera; family Belostomatidae; genus Lethocerus; species Lethocerus indicus. Next base: position 34,111 of record JACDQD010000157.1, read on the forward strand.
ATCGGTTTCAATATTTTATACAGTTATTTTGTCGGCCGAGGTGAATTTCGATGCCAATACAGCGCTACTGAAGACGGCGAGCAGCCGAAACTCCACCTCCCCCCACCCCCCACTTGACCCCCCCTAAACTTAAACAAGACGAACAAATTGGAGCGTTTCTGTCTCCTCCCTCGGTCCGGTTTGGTCTTCAGCTACACTCCGGTTTCGGCCGTTCGCCATCTTCAGTAGTAGCGCTGTATTATTGGCCACTGACAGTCAACCGCCACAGTAGAAGTGACACAGTGACAGTGAGAGAGTTTCGGGCAGTGAGGATGCCCCCCAAAAAAACATCCAAAGTGCCGAAACTGGCTTACACCGCTACTGAAGATGGCGAACGGCCGAAACCTCGATTTCTGGCAAAAGACCGAACCGGCGAGACAGAAGACAGAAACACGAAATATCTACGGTATTCCAAGGTATTTTGAACTGGTAAATGGAGTTCTACTGAGGTTTTTTTTCAATGGGGGATGCGTCGATTGAGACCCACAGATTGGGGGGCCCACCCTCGATTGGTTTAACGGTCGATTTGGAGGTGAAACGACTTTCCGCGTTGGTGAAAGTTTATTTCAGAGTGTTGGGGAGGCTTAGGGGTCGTCCGGGGGAGCCCCCTGGGGGCTGAGAGGTGGGGGTGGGGTTGGATCACGTTCACGTAGGAGGGGGCCTCTGGGCATTCGACCGAATCCTACCCCAAAAAGAGCTACTGAAGACAGTAGTAGCTATAGTGCTGAAAGGGCGGATTAGGTTTTTGACCGCTAGACAGATTTGAGTACAACAACTCACTTCGGTACACTTGTGGGTGGAATATGGGACCGATCTGGGAGAATTTTCGAAAAAAAAATTTTCAATTTTCGACCCGCCGTTTCAGGGGCAAGTGTAACTCACTTTGGTACACTTGTGGGTTGAATATGGGATCGATCTGAGAAAATTTTCGAAAAAAAATTTTCAATTTTCGACCCGCCGTTTCAGGGACAAGTGTAACTTCACTTCTTGGTACACTTGTGGGTGGAATATGGGACCGATCTGGGAGAATTTTCGAAAAAAAATTTTCAATTTTCGACCCGCCGTTTCAGGGACAAGTGTAATTCATTTTGGGACACTTGTGGGTGGAATATGGGATCGATCTGAGAAAATTTTCGAAAAACCTAAATTTTCAATTTTCGACCCGCCGTTTCAGGGGCAAGTGTAACTCACTTCTGGTACACTTGTGGGTGGAATATGGGATCGATCTGAGGAAATTTTCGAAAAAAATTTTCAATTTTCGACCCGCCGTTTCAGGGGCAAGTGTAACTCACTTTGGTACACTTGTGGGTGGAATATGGGACCGATCTGGGAGAATTTTCGAAAAACCTAAATTTTCAATTTTCGACCCGCCGTTTCAGGGGCAAGTGTAACTCACTTTGGTACACTTGTGGGTGGAATATGGGACCGATCTGGGAGAATTTTCGAAAAAAAAATTTTCAATTTTCGACCCGCCGTTTCAGGGGCAAGTGTAACTCACTTTGGGACACTTGTGGGTGGAATATGGGGATGATCTGGGAAAATTTTCGAAAAAACTAAATTTTCAATTTTCGACCCGCCGTTTCAGGGGCAAGTGTAACTCACTTTGGTACACTTGTGGGTTGAATATGGGGGTCGATCTGAGAAAATTTTCGAAAAATCTAAATTTTCAATTTTCGACCCGCCGTTTCAGGGGCAAGTGTAACTCACTTTGGGACACTTGTGGGTGGAATTTTCAAAAAAATAAAATTATCAATTTTCTAACTTTCCTGCGACTATTACAGACCGAGTGTAGTATAAGTAATAAGAGCTGTCGTTACTGAGCTTCTTCGATCTCCAGTTCGACTTCGTTTTTGAAACTAGATTTAAGCCGCCGGTGAAACTTAATAATAGGGCCGTATCCAGATTGTCTCGGGCGTCTCCTCGAGTCGTTCAAGTAGGACAAAAAAAGTAGGTAAAAAGGGATTTCCGAGAGAAAAAACCCTGAGAGTTTGTGCCCTTTCCGCCTCCTCGGTGCAGTAATAAGCTTTTCTCTTTTATTCGCCCGGCTCGTCCTTTGGCCTCGTATTCTCTCCCTTTATAAACCCTTCCGCCCTAACGAAGGGAATTATGTCGCCTCGTTTAAGGGGGCGTATTCTTACGCCGGAATTCTTCCCCTAACAGCATACACAGGAAGTTATAAAAAAAATGGAAAGTACACAACATTTGTATACTAATATAAGAACCGTGTGTATATCGAATAAGTTTAGGGCTGGAATACCCTAAGTGAGATACACTTGCCCTACGCGGCGGCGGGTGGAAAAATTTTGTTGAAAATTTTATTTTTTCGAAAATTTCCCCGATACATCCCATTTTCTACCCACAAGTGTACCCTTTGAAGAATACCCTTGAAGGAAAGGGGTTGGAATACCAAAGTGATTTACACTTGCCCCTGAAACGGCGGGTCGAAAATTGAAAATTTAGGTTTTTCGAAAATTTTCCCAGATCGATCCCATATTCCACCCACAAGTGTACCAAAGTGAGAGTTACACTTGCCCCTGAAACGGCGGGTCGAAAATTGAAAATTTTTTTTCGAAAATTCTCCCAGATCGATCCCATATTCCACCCACAAGTGTACCAAAGTGAGTTACACTTGCCCCTGAAACGGCGGGTCGAAAATCGAAAATTTAGGTTTTTCGAAAATTTTCCAGATCATCCCATATTCCACCCACAAGTGTACCAAAGTGAGTTACACTTGCCCCTGAAACGGCGGGTCGAAAATTGAAAATTTTTTTTCGAAAATTCTCCCAGATCGATCCCATATTCCACCCACAAGTGTACCAAAGTGAGTTACACTTGCCCCTGAAACGGCGGGTCGAAAATTGAAAATTTTTTTTTCGAAAATTCTCCCAGATCGATCCCATATTCCACCCACAAGTGTACCAAAGTGAGTTACACTTGCCGCTGAAACGGCGGGTTGAAAATCGAAAATTTAGGTTTTTCGAAAATTCCTAGGTATTTCAACCCCTCGGAGGCCAGAAAACGGGGTTGTGTTAAACGAATGAGGATATACAACATACACAGAGAGAGAGTATCCGGGATGCCGTAAGCGGAGGGCGGATAATCTATTCTTGTTGACGAAATGGGGGGTTGAACTCCACGGGGTGGGGGTGTGTTTCGAGGGGATGGTAAAGGGCGCTAAGTGTACTACTACTGGCGGCCTGAAACTTGATAACTCAAGCAGAAAATGGCCTATTTACTGAACTTCACGCGATTCTACTAAGTAATATAACTTAATCTTCTCCTACCGATCCTCGGGTCTCATCCGAAGTATCAAAGCATAAAATATCAAGCCCCTAGGAACAACTAAGACTCGTATTTATATTTTTTTCCGGTTTTTCCCTTTTTCCGCAGCGAAATGAATACATAATATTGTCGATTCAAGTCATCCCGTCTGGATTTTTTTTTTTAAAAGAAAAAATGCTTTTAAAAACATTACAGTACATGGTGCTGACAGTGACAGTAACACAGGGCGCTACTGAAGATGGCGAGCGGCCGACAAACCGCGTTCTGGCAAAGACCAAACAGCAGCGAGACAGGAGACTAACTAAATTTTTCAATTTTACTTAAAATTCTTAAATTTTAATCTCCTCCGTACAGTGGGGACAAAAAAATAATAAAAAAATACCCCGAATTTCGGACACCCCAAATTGGGCACAAGAAACACTTGTCGCGACAAGTGTCCTAGCAGAATTTCATGTGAAAACGATTTATTTATAAACAGCCAACAAACTGAAATTCAATTAGTGTTGTAGAAAAACCGGTCTGTAAACTGTGAGATGACCTATAAATATATAGAGGAAAGTCGGAAAATCTGTAATATTTCGTTTTTTTTTGTTTCGAAAATCATCAACGATTCCACCATCAACCGTAGGTACAAATTCTTCCCATAAAGGAAAGTCGAATAATCGAAAATTTGGTTTTTTTAATAAATTTTTTTCGGTCAACAATGGTGCCCAGGTGGGATCAACTTGCCCTAGAATTTACTCATTTATTCTCTTAATATCTCTTTTATATATTTAATGTATTCTGGTCTCGAGAGGAGTTCTTCATGAGAGAGGGAAAATCGGGAAAATTTGCCGGAAAAGTGGTCGGAAAGTTGTCGATAATATCGGTCAATATATATATATATATATATATATATATATATATATATATATATATATATATATATATTTACCTTTTTAAATTTTTATTCGCATTTCATTCGGTTCAAACAATTGGGCGACATTTCCGCCCCCCCTCGGGTCTGGATGGCAAATTCTTAAGTACCTTATTTTTACAGTTTCAACAATAAAAGAGCTTAAATTCCTTAGATTTATAATTTATTGCACAATCAACAATCTTCAGTCATATTGGGTAGCCGAAGTAATCGATGACATTTTGGCTTTTGAATTCATTTTATTTCTGCCAGAAAATGAAATATATATATATATATATATGTATAGATTAATAATTTTAGCAAAATAAAATTTGAATTCCAAAGTCAAAATCTCGATTAGTCTTGGGCAACCCCTATATACAGAGTGGTCCAAAAAAATGTATCCACCGTTTAAAAGTCCATAACTTGCAAACTGATTGACTGAGCCGTCTAATTTTTGGTACTGTTGTAGTTTGTAGTTCCAGCAATAGCGCCCCTACAAGCGTTTCGTCGTTCTGTTTTGTCAGATGACACAATCGTGGCGGATAGTCAGTGTTCTGTTGTGTGTGTCAGTTGTACTACACCCCTGTTGTACTCGAGTGAACGCGGCCGGGGTCAAGGCTTAGAATTCGATGAAACTAAGTCCAGTTTTGAAGTGGTCAGTTTTAAGTAGGAAAACATTGAAATGAGGTTCGACGGCAACGGCGAAATATCCCGATTGAACACTTTGTGCAGTCAGTAGTCGGTGGTGCAGTTGGGCCGGCATCGTTTCTCTCTCCCCTCTCTGTGTGGGATGGTTAATAACGGTGACAATTTCGAACGCCTACACCTATATATATCTTCAAGTTGGACTTTAAGCTACACTTTCAACGAAAATGAGACAACTCTGTCTCAATTAGTTTTCGAGTTATGGACTGTCAAACGGTGGATACATTTTTTTGGACCACACCTGTTTTGATCGAGCGGGAGTACATTTTGAGAAAGATTTTTTCTTTTTTTTCTCGCCGTCTTCAGTAGCGTTCTAGTGGCGAAAGACCGAACCACCAGCTAGACCCGGATATTTATTCCATATCGTACCGAGATAACTCGAGAAAGGTGAACCTAGAGATTTAACTTAAAGAGGGATTTTTTTTTTGGGGGGGGGAGGTTCTAAGCACTACTAAGTTCACTTTCGTGGAAGCCTGCCAAAGTACGGTACTAAAGTTACAATCTCTGTGACGTATAAAGCCGCCGTCCGGCATGTGTAATGTCTGCAATGTGACGGCTTATACGCCGTCAGTATTATGTTACAGATAGTATGTTACACGCAGTAGTATGTGTCTGTGTGTGTGTGTGTGTGTGAAAACAGTTTCTCCCCGTTACATTCGGCCCTAATAGGGTTTTGGAGGGGGAGAAACTCGATACCCCGAAAAGAAAACAGATTTATCCGCTTAGTACGAACTGACAGATTTCCAACGGTACACGGGGTAAAGGGGACCGATCACAAATTTTCAATTTTCGAATTGTGGTGTACCCACATTAATACACTTGTAATATATATCTGAAAATTTTCGAAAAACCTAAATTTTCGATTTCCCAGGCCGTCCTTTTAGGGGCAAGTGTAGCTCACATTAATACACTTGTGGGTGGAATACACTTGTATGGGGCCGATATTCAAAAATTTTCGAAAACCTAAATTTTCGATTTCCCGTCCTTTAGTCCTTTAGGGCAAGTTGCTCACATTAATACACTTAGGTAAATTATCACATCGAAAAATTTAACCTTCTTTTGAAAGTGTAGCTCACATTAATGTGGGTGCAATAGGGGCCGATATCTGAAATTTTCGAAAACCTAAATTTTCGATTTCCCCTCCTTTAGGGGCAAGTGTAGCTCACATAATACACTTGTGGGTGCAATAGGCCGATATCTGAAAATTTTCGAAAACCTAAATTTTCGATTTCCGACCCTCCTTTAGGGGCAAGTGTAGCTCACATTAATACACTTGTAGGTGCAGTATGGGGCCGATATCTGAAAATTTTCGAAAAACCTAAATTTTCGATTTCCAAGACCATTAATACATTTCAGGTCCTTTTAAAACCAAATTTTCGGGCAAGTGTAGCTCACATTAATACACTTGTGGGTGGAATATGGGGCCGAATATGAAAACCTAAATTTTCGATTTCCAGGCCGATATCTGAAAATTTTCGAAAACCTAAATTTTCGATTTCCGGCCCTCCTTTGGGTGGAGGGGCAGTTTTCGAAAAACCTAAATTTTCGATTTCCAGACCCTCCTTTTACATTAATACACTTGTGGGTGGAATATGGGGCCGAGGAAAACCTAAATTTTCGAAAGGGCAAGTAGCTCACATTAATACACTTGGGGTGGCAATATGGGGCGATATCTGAAAATTTTCGAAAAACTAAATTTTCGATTGTCCCTCCTTTTTAGGGGCAAGTGTAGCTTACATTAATACACTTGTGGGTTGTATGGGGCGATATCTGAAAATTTCGAAAACCTAAATTTTCGATTTCCGACCCCTCCTTTTAGAGGCAAGTGTAGCTCACATTAATACACTTGTGGGTGCAATATGGGGCCGATATCTGAAAATTTTCGAAAATCCTAAATTTTCGATTTCCGACCCCTCCTTTTAGGGGCAAGTGTAGCTCACATTTAATACACTTGTGGGTGCAATGTGGGGCCGATATCTGAATATGATCGATTCTGGGAAAATTGGCAATCTAAATTTTCACTTCTGTTTTAGGGGCATTAAGCTCATACACTTGTGGGTGCAATATGGGGCCGATGGGTGACAATATCACATTAATACACTTGGGGCCGATATCTGAAAATTTCCGAAAACTAAATTTTCGATTTCCGACCCCTCCTTTTAGGGGCAAGTGTAGCTCACCTTGTTAGGGCAAGAAAATTTTCGAAAAACTAAATTTTCGATTTCCAGCCCTCCTTTTAGGGGCAAGTGTAGCTCACATTAATACACTTGTGGGTGCAATATGGGGCCGATATCTGAAAATTTTCGAAAACAAATTTTCGATTTCCAGCTCAGGGGCAGTTAGCTACACTTGTGTGGAATATGGGGCCGATATGCAATATGGACCCCTCCTTTTAGGCAAGTGTAGCTCACATTAATACACTTGATATCTGAAAATTTTCGAAAACCCTAAATTTTCGATTTCGAGCCCTCACTTTTAGGGCAAGTGTAGCTCAGGGGTGCAATATGGGGCCGATATCTGAAAATTTTCGAAAAACAATTTTCGATTTCCGACCCCTCCTTTTTAGGGCAAGTGTAGCTCACATTACACTTGTGGGTGCAATATGGGGCCGATATCTGAAAATTTTCGAAAACCTAAATTTTCTAAAAGTTTTCGATTTCTGAAAATTTTCGAAAAACGACGGCCCCTTTTAGGGGCAAGTGTAGCTCACATTAATACACTTGTGTGGAATATGGGGCCGATATCTGCTCACATTAGGGGCATACATTGTGGGTGCAATATGGGGCCGATATCTGAAATTTTCAAAACCTAAATTTTCGATTTCCGACCTCCTTTTAGGGGCAAGTGCAAGCTGTCACATTAATACACTTGACCCCTCCTTTTAGGGCAAGTGTAGCTCACCCTACCTTTTGCAGGGCAAGTGTAGCCAGAGCCCTCACATTAACACAATACACTTGTGCAATATAGGATGGATATCTGAAAATTTTCGAAAAACCTAAATTTTCGATTTCCGACCCCTCCTTTTAGGGGCAAGTGTAGCTCACATTAATACACTTGTGGGTGCAATATGGGGCCGATATCTGAAAATTTTCGAAAAATCCTAAATTTTCAATTTCCGACCCGCCGTTTTAGGGGGCAATTGTAACTCACTTTGGGACACATTTTTCCCCGACTTAATATTTCATATATCAAGTAAATTTCTTTAGCAATTAAAGCCCTATATACTTTATTATATCGCGTATCTATTTATTAACTCAAGTTGTGTGTTTTAAAACGTCGGTCCCAGTTTTATATCGGATATCGGGTTTCGTAGGCGAATTTTTTCCTGCGGCTTAAAACTTGATATCTTCGTGACGAAACTTTATTTCATGTAATATAATATAATCAGTCCCAGGGAAGAAAAAGGAAAAAAAATTTTAAAACGTAACCCAACTAAAACTGTGTGGGTAGAGAGAGAGAAAATTAAATTCATTATATTTTCAGGCGGAAAACTCCCAGATTGGAAGTACTCGGATAATAATCTATCGGATACTAATAAAAAGTAATTATTAGTGTAGGAAAATTTTAATTGGTACCGAAAAAAACTGGACGATAATTTGAATTTCAATCCGGATTTCAGTCCAGAATTTTTTGAGGGATGAAAATTGAGCGATTTCAATCGGGGGGGTTTTTCTAGGCCTTTTCGCTACCCCAATGTTTTTTTTTTTGATTTGTCATATATATACATTTATTCAACATACAGCGTATACAGTATTTAAAAGTTTGGGAAAAGTCCTTTGATCCTTCGGTCGAAGGGAAAAAATCGAAGGAAAATCGAGGGAAAAAAGGTTTTATTCGGGATATTTTTTTCCCTCTCGCTCTGCGACTTCCCAAGAGCTTTTCCAGAACTTTCTCTCAAGTGCAAGGGACACGGAAAAAGTCTTTTTATAGACATATATATACATATATATATATATATCGTGTAACTCAAAGAGAATTTTCAAAAAAAAAAAAAAAAAAAACCCTTCAAGAAATTAATCCGCTAATTGGGGTTCAAGTCGATTGTGTAGAGTTCAGTGAGGTCGAGTATCAGGGAGTATTTTTATGTTTTTTATGAAAGATAAATCGAAAAATTGACCGAATTAAAAAAAACAGCGAAATCCAACAACTTTGCGCACTTTGCCGCCGGCCGTCCCAACTTTATAAGCGTCTCGATAAAAAAGTTATTGAATATAACTGTATTGGCGAGGGTTGGAAAATATAGTTTGGAATATATAAATATTATGTACATTGAATGTAATTACAGGCGGACGTTGTACGTCCTTAGTCGAATGATGTTAAAGCTTTGTCCGAGTATATATATATATATATATATATATATATATATATATATATATATATATATATATATATATATTTATATTTTTTATATATTCAACTTTTGGTGTTTCATATTCTCCCAGGTTAGCTATCCATTAATTTTACGACTTCCAGGTGCCAACCCAGATGGCCGGTCCGGGCCTCATCCTGTATTCAGTGTTGCCGGCGGCGCTTTTCTCATTTTATTTTTTTTTTCCCTCTCGGGGGCAAGGTCCTTTATAGTTTTTTTTTCGTTTTTCATTACAGCAACGACAGAGGAACGCCGGTGGTCATTTCAGTTGGTCATTCATTCATTCATTCATTCATTCATTCATTCATTCATTCATTCATTAGGCAGGGACATTTATGCCCAAATTTTTTAACCCCCAACCCACAAGAAATCCTAATCGAGCCCAAAAGGGTTCTTCAGCGGGCCAAATCCTCCCCAATATCGGCCAAATCCTCCCCAATATCGGCCAATTCCGCCATCCTTGTTTCGGCCTTCCTTCTGGATCAGGGTTCATCGACTTCTTCAGATAGTGTGGACACTGTTTCAAGTTTCTTGATATCTCTCCCTCTCCCTCTCTCCCTCTCCCCTCCCTCCCTCCCTCCCTCCCTCTCCCTCCTCCCTCCTCCTTCTCCTTTCTCCTTCACTCTCCTCCATCCCTCCATCCCTCCCTCTCCCTCCCTCTCTCCCATCTTCAGTAGCGTTGTCAGACACGTTACTGGGCATCAACTGTCACTTGTACCGCGGCGGTCGTCCGTTTTGTTTTTTGACGTGGTT